>CM032623.1:35007613-35142613 GCA_019097785.1 Fraxinus excelsior
TCATGAAGAATTCAAATTTGGAATGTTATTAGAGTCCTATGTCAAGTTGAAATTCTATTTTCGAAGCCCATTGAGAGTTGTAATTTGTTTTATACTTGATTTTTTGGTATCCTACTTCATCAATAACTCTACTAGGAGGATCTTGACATACCCTACATGTTCCTTGTAAATACTAGACTCTTCTATACAATTTAAAAAGTGTGAGATTTATGATTATTAGTTTTTAGGATCATTATAATATTTTTCTCTCTTCTCTATTATCCTTGAGTTAATAAAATCTCTTAATTCTTCTGTCATATTCTTATCTTCTTTTATTTTTTTATTTTTGATCAAATACTTTATTATTTAGCCATAGAATTTCAACATCTCAATCCGGTGATTGGTGTCACAACATGTGGTATCAATTCTAATAAGTGGTATCAGAGCGCAATGTTAGATTTGTTCGAAGTTTTTTGTTCGTGATGACTTCCATGAAGTATGACATTCCACTTTTGGATCAGAGCACTAGATTTTCGCTATGGCAGGTTAAGATGCGTGCAGTACTTGCATAGCTGGATTTGGATGATGCATTGCTAGAAATTGACAAGATGCCCACAACTTTGACCGCGGAGGAGAAATTACGGAAAGATAAGAAGGCAGTTTCTCACATTCATCGTCATCTATCAAATACCATTCTTCAGGACGTTTTGAAGGAGGATTTAGCAGTTGCTTTGTAGTTAAAGTTGGAGCAATTGTGTATGACTAAAAGTCTGACAAGCAAGTTGAACTTGAAGCAGCGTTTATACTCTCATCACATGACAGAACGAGGATCATTGAAAGATCACCTGACTGTATTTAAAGAGATCATCGCTAATTTGAAAACTTTGGAAGTAGAGTATGATGAAAAAGATTTGACCTTGATCCTACTGTGTTCGTTGCCCGTTTCATTTTCTTCTTCTAGAGATACGATATTTTATAGTCGTGATACTCTCATCATAGATGAGGTGTAAGATACTTTGTACTCAAAAGAGAATATGAAGTATTTGGTTTCTGAGGTCAGAGATGGAGAAGGCCTGATTGCTCATGGTGGTTCTGAAAGGGGCAGATCGAAGTCTAAGTTTAGTAATCAGATTTGTAACTACTACAAGAAGAAGGGGCACTTGAAAAATAATTGCTAGAAATTGCAGAATAAAGAAAGGATGACTGCAAGTAGATATTCAGATACTTCAGACAAAGCAGACCTCCACGGAGAATGTTGTAAGTGATGGAGATCTCTTAGCTATTTTTGACATTGAGTCTAAACCGGAAGAAGATTGGATTCTTGATTCAGCATATGTGTTTCATATGTGTCCTAATAAGGACTTATTTACAACATATGAAACTGTTTCCAAATGTGTCGTAGTTATGGGAAACAACGCATCTTGTCGGGTTGCTGGAATTGGTACAATCAAATTGAGACTTTTGGATGGGACAATTAGAACACTTGGCCACGTTCGACATATTTCAGACTTGAAGAATGATCTCATCTTGTTATCTATTCTTGATTCAAAATGTTACAAGTTCTTTGATGGAGGTGGAGCTTTAAAAGTTTGTAAGAGTGCCCAGGTTGTATGGAAGGGACGAAAAATATCTCAATTATACATCTTGCAAGGACGTGCAGAATCCAGAAGAGTCAATCAGCACAAGTTTAGTACCGTAGTGGACATTCAGTTTGGTACAATATCTTTAGGAGCTCATAAAGGGTCAGATTTAAATAATACAACTCAGTGGAGTTTCGAAGATATGGGTAATGATGTCTTGCCATCATCACCTGCAGTGCCATTGTATTCCGTTGCTACAGACGGACCCAGTGGAACAAGGTATGTGGAGGTTGATTTTGTTGAGCATGCTTCAAGTAGAGCAGAAGGTGTACAATCTAGCAAGGGGCTTTCTGTAAAAGCATTCGGTATTGATTCTACTTTGGGGTGTGTTACAAGTCATTTTGGTTAATTCAAAATCATTTTGATTTTTTGGAATTTAAGGTAATTATGTAGAGTGGTGCTTGGATTCATTTGAAGAGGTGGAGTATTTTGTGTTTTGTTGGAAAAATTAGTTTTGGATATTGTTGAAAAATCCAGTTCATTCCTTGGTAGAATTATGTCAAGGTGGAGATGGTTGGAATTTGGGTGTGACCTGAATTCCTTTGTTGAAGTTGTTAAAGTAATTAAAAAATTCTAATTGAAGTGCACGTCATGAAGAATTCAAGTTTGAAATGTTATTGGAGTCTTATGTCAAGTTGAAGTTCTATTTTGAAAGCCCATTGAGAGTTGTAATTATTTTTTGACTTAATTTTTTGGTATCATACTTCATCAACAACTCTATTAGGAGAATTTTGACATCCCCTACATGTTCCCTGTAAATATTAGGCTCTTCTATACAATTTAAAAGGTGTGAAATTTATTATCACTGGCTTTTAGAATCATTGTAATATTTTTCTCTCTTCTCCATTATTCTTGAGTCAATAAAATCTCTTAATTCATCTGTCATATTCTTATCTTCTTTTGTTCTTGATCAAATACTTTATTATTTTGCCATATAACTTCAACATCTCAATCCGGTGATTGATGTCACAACAAGTGGTATCAATCCTAACATCAAGTCAGTCAGATATCAAGTTAGAGTGTGTTTGGTGCATATTAAAATGGAAGAATGCATTTTTTTGAAGTGGTGTGATGAGGAATATGTGGTTGAAAATGAAGGAAAAGTTATTGATGTGATGAAAAATATTATTTTATTGAAGAATGTGTTGTTGAAAATGAGTAGAAGAATGAAAATGAAAAAAAATAATGTGGGTCAAACATGGGCTTAATATTTGAAACATTCAATTTCATACAGGTTTGGGAATTTGTATGAACTATAGTTATCACCTCTTAAGGACTATCTCAAAATTGATGAAATTTTCCTCTATATTTCCAAGCATTGGATTGGGAATCAAAAGTCTTCATGAATCATGCAATGAATATGCAACCAACTTACCCGTCCATTGAAGTGTTAATGGATTTTAAAAGTCAAAATGGTTTTCTCCAGTTGTGAATAAATGGAGAGAAGTTTGATCACATTCATTTATTATAATTGCAGCTAAAAATAGATAACTTCTATAGGGAAGGAAAACAAAAAATAGATGCTGCTTCTCCATACAAAATTATGTGCCACAAAAGTGATATCAATGGTGGGTCTAAATTTTATTGTTGAGATTTTAAGATGTAAAGCTGTTCCATAATCTTGAGGAGAAAATAGTTCTTAATGAATCAATTGCCATCTCTACTTGTACAAAAAAAAAATGTTCAAAAATATAAGCTTTCTAGATCGCTGTACATAAAGCTAAAATAATTGATTGATACCTGCTTCTCTTCTTTCAGCATATGCTGGCATATTATTTCCTGGATTGTACTTATGCAAATCAGAAGGTTTTGAAACGTCTTAGGAATATCTTCAGTTTTGTTCATCAAGAGATCCAAGAAATGGAAAATGGATTTGAAGTTATCATCGATGGTTTTGTGTTCGAGTGAATAAGTTGGCGCAACGTTCTTTACTTGTGCATCTAGCGCTAGAAAGATGACCTGACAGAAACTTCTAGAATCAGCTACAATTATTAACAATTCTCAGGCTAGTTAGATGAAATCAATTTTCGAGTTATTTG
This sequence comes from Fraxinus excelsior, assembly GCA_019097785.1. Classification (NCBI taxonomy): domain Eukaryota; kingdom Viridiplantae; phylum Streptophyta; class Magnoliopsida; order Lamiales; family Oleaceae; genus Fraxinus; species Fraxinus excelsior. Next base: position 35,011,272 of record CM032623.1, read on the forward strand.
AATTACTGCATAATAAGCGCCAAAGTAGCATATCTGATTCTACAAAAGATGAGTGGCAATATTTTCAGTATATCGCCATGAAGCAGCAAGTTTTATCATTTGAACCCTTTTTTTTTTTTTTTCATTTGTCCATTTCTTCTTCTAAACGATACAAGATTCTGGATTTTAGAGGGGTTTCCCGAGTAAAACTATCAATCTTGTTACACTTGGCTAAGGCAAGTTAATTGAAGGTCAAATACATCATAACGTGTAGTTTAGGGAAATATGGGACAAAAGTTTAGAGAACATTTATAGGTATCAAACAAATGCCTTCTCCCAGGGAACAAAAAAGCAAAGAGACGGTAAGAAGAGAATACGCGTAGTTCTTATGATTTTTTAAATGATATTCATAATTTGGAATCTTTGCTTCAATAGATTAAAAGAAATGGTCCAGTTTGCTATTCTTAGAAATATCAAAGTCAACTTACTCCATAGTTCTTATCATAGAACCCTCCCTAATTGCGTATACACAGCTGAGGACTCTATCAATTACAGTATTTTCTCCGTCAAGTACATCCTCTTAATCATAAAATCATCCGTTGTTTTTATAATTACTTATAAACTTCAATTCGAATTATAATCAAGAATTCCTATTTTCATAGTTGAAATCAAATTTCAAAAACAAAACATGACAAGCTAAAAACACAAACGACACTAACCTCATCTTCTGCAACACAATGATACTTATAAACAAGCCTCAAAAACTCGAACTTCCGGCCAAGGTCAACCACAAGTTCGTGATCATAAACCTCACTCGAAGCTGCCTCCACCGCCAGGTGGAGAAGTGACGCTATCTCTGCCCGAAAAGCCTTATGCGAAACAACAAAGAACAGAACAGGAGCATCAATCAGTTTCACTCCAGCAAGACACGGCGGTAACTCCGCCAAATCCTCCTCCTTCTCGGATTCTCCGCCGCCCATTTAACCACGCGCCACCACCTAACATCAATTGAAGAAGAAACCAAAGGGGAAATTCTAGCATTGAAATGCACTTGCAATATATTGGCCTCTCTTCTTGTTCCTTGTGATGAGGCTTTCAATTTGCAAAATTCAAACCTTATTATTTAAATAAATTATTTATTATTCTGTGTTTTTTATATTGTTTTTCTTTATTTATTTAGATTTTTGATTTGTTGTCTGTTTACCACGCTGGCTGATTTTGACGTTGTACCAACCGTCCTTGGCGCGAGCTCCTTCAGCGAATTCGCCAAAAATCTTGTGCCGCGTCAGGGTAATATTCCCCACTCGTTGAGAAGGACGTGGGGTACACGCTCCATGATTTGTGTTGTCTGGGGTAGGTTGTCAGCTTGTCATTATACGAATAATTGATTGGAGAAAGTGATTAAAATATCGCTTTAATTTAAAATTAGTAGAATTTTTGCATTTGAAAAGTAAAAACTGTTTTAACAAATATGTCGTTCAAAATTAAAGTCGATAAAACTAACAAAAATGTGTGAGCATACAAACAAATATAGAAACAAAAAAGTTGTATATTTGATGCGTAATTATTGTATGTACACAAAGATTTGAGGAAAAGTCTTGAGATATTACATAGATATATGAACAATTTTTCTAGACTCCGGTAAATTTATGAATATAACTAAAACAATAGATTAATTCACATCAAAAAAATTTGAACCATATCATGTGTGCCTTAAAGTTTCTTCAAGAAATCATACATCTCAATCACATATTTTCGATCCCACTCTCAATAGGGTTGAGGTAAGAAGAGATGAAGAACTCATCCAATTGGTAACATCAAACTCTTTCACGGCCAATGAATAAGTTCAAGCTTCCTTTTGAGGAGAGAAGTGAAACATTTTGTTTTTCCTTTTTCAAAATGTAAGTAAAAGATAATAGAGGTATGAAAAATATTGTATTTATCATGTTAATGTAAATACATTATGCATATATGATATATCCAGATGTGTCCAACTTAAGCATCGAATAGTTATTGGGTGTACTTTCATCAAATTGTTTGCAGAGTCTTCGTTCAAAATCAGAATCTACGAAAAGAAGAAAAAGACGAGATAAATTTTTAGTAGTATCGAGAATGTTTAGTCCATTTGCACTTGCCTCATCTTTCACTTGTCAATTCATTTTCATGATAGTCAATAGATGATATAAATCTTGTTTGAGAAGTATTAATGACAATTTAAATTATAAATTGGTAAAATTAATAAAAATAAATGAATAGTACTTGTGAACCTCACAAAATATATGAATAAAAGTAATTTGATATTTTATAAACAGTTCATAAAACATTAGCCAAACATAAGCATATATGTTTGTGTGTGTATTATGTACGAAATATATGATGACAATAGATAACAACAATTTTGTGATCTCCATTTAGAAAGCATTATAAACCATTTAATTTATAAATAGGTATATGTTGATGTTCAAAATGACAAAATCAGTTTTGATCTACACAATGGGTGATTTGTAAGAGGTCATTATCTAGAATAGTAAAAAGGAAGTAAACGAATTCATTTCAACTCTTTTAGAATTATTGAAAGCCTACCGAGTCTAATCCTTGAGGGGGCAATTATGCATCAGTTCATACCCTCCAATCGAGTAGCTTTGTCATCCAACATCACATCATCTACAGTGTTTATCATGTTTATGATTTGAGTGTATGAAGAGGTCGGTTTCCCAGGTCATCATTGCACTTAAAGATGATTGGAGTGAAATCATCTTATGGACTTTTGATTGACTAGTCATGAGGTGCTTCCGTCATCGTTTGCCACGTGTCCTCTTGAGATAGGTCATAAGAGAGGTAATGATGTCATCGTTTGCCACATGTCCTTTTGAGATAGGTCATAAGAGAGGTGATGATGTCATCTAGTCAAATTAATAATGATGATATTTTCTTATAAGGACAACAATTATTGAACTCAGGTTTAACCTCGGTCCAACCTGTTTTAAGGAATAATGTATTTCTTTACGGACCCTTTTACAAATTTTGTAACAAAACGACAATTAATGGAAGGATCACCAACAATTGTCTCCCAAAGACTAGGCTTTTCACCTCTTTGATAAAATTATGGCCTTTATCCCAAGCAATATCATTTTGAGATCTGCATATCTATTGATAAGATGTTCCTAGGATGACAGTACAAGGAGTAGACTTGATAGGTTGCGATCAAAGTCATGAGTTGGGTACTTACGCAACACATGGTGGACATTAAGGCATGGTTACCAAAATTTCAAATAATGGCTTAATGGGAAAGTTACTTATTTTGAGTGGAGACTTTTGATATTACTCGCCTTATGGAAATACAATGGTTCTAAAGCGGTGTCTATTTGTTTCTTATTTCCCCACATCATTAGGAAGTTTTGTCCTCCTAAGGAATCATTCCCACGCGACTTTTTCCTAATGGATGGAGGTAGTTGTATGCTTGCCTACTACTTCGGCACAAATTGGACTTCCTCAAGCTTTCTGTGGACCAGTTTAATTCTTTGTATATTCTCAAAGAGAACAGAAAGAATTTGATGTGGTGTTATACTAGTCTTAAGGCTAGGATGGGAGGACCCATAGTATTGGGTGTTCTCTCTTTGTGAAGAACTGGAAAGAAAACTTATTTTACATTGGGGGATTGACAATTTAATCCAGCTAAGGTGAATATGGATGATGTTGTCCTATTCCAATATCACAAAATTTGTAAGCACTTTGTATTTAGATAGTTTTTTATTGGGTTACTGACTTGACCTTCTTGATTTTTTTAATAGTTCACTATCGTTGCACTATTACTGCGGACAAGGCGGATAGCTAATGCGACCAAGGCTTTGGAGTCTAATAGGAGGTCCTGCAACAATTTGATAACTAATTCTAACCTCTTCAGTGTCAATCTCTTTTCCTCAAGTCCACTCGTTCCTCATTATGCAAGTTCTTCACCTCCTTTTTTTAGCAAGATCATCATCACATCTTCCTACAAGACATCCATCTTCTTTCCCTACTAGGCCATTACCTTCTTTTCCAATAAGGTCGTTACCTCATTCTCTAGGTGAATTTTCTTTATTTGCCTTAAACTCTCTTTTTTTATTAGAAGGGCTTTATATTTGATTTTGTAAACAGATCTTAGTAGAAAGATGTTGGGATATAAGGCATCTAAACAAGCAAAGGCAAAGGTCTTGATGGCCTAACGGGCTAAAATAAAAGCACATATAAAAGATGATGATGAGCAAATCTCATTATCACGCCACTTTCACTCTACCATTCCTTCTCCAGTAACACATCCTACAAGTAAGTCGAGCTCTCATCTTCGAGCTGCATCTTCATCAACTCCTCCCTCAATAATTCTACCACTTTCGTATCCTGACCAAATGATGACAGAGATTTATGCCTTGATTAGCTGTTGCCCTGAGGCTTTTCTGGACTTTTTAAGAAATGTACCTCTTTCTATCGATCTTACTGTTACCATTCTTCCATCGTTAAGGACTTCAGCTGATCTACTTCTAAGGAATTGGATTGAGAGGGAACAGTCATATCTAAATCAAATGTCTGCTAGTGAAGCATGTATTATGACGAAAATTCCAGGCACATATCCATTCTATACATGATATCGGTTTCTGACGATGTTAGTGTATTACCGGGCCTTTGTTTTTCTCTATTTCCTCTTGTAACTTGATGCTTGCCTTATTTTGGGATTTTTCCTTTTTAGATTAAGGCTGAACTGGAAAAAGGTAGTTAATTTAAGGGAAAATATGATGCCCAGTTGAGGAAGAAAAAGCTCTTTATGTTGAAGAGAAAAGGACTTTAGAAGAGCGACTGGTGAAGGCAAAGGTAGAAGTGGACGCCAGATTAAAAGTAGAAGAAAAATTAAATGAGGGTTTACAAGCTATAAAGATTTCGGGCGAAAAGGCTACCGCTCATACTGAAAGTGAAAAAAATAAAGCTACTGAAGAGAAGGTCCAAGCTGACGAGGTAGAGGCTATAGTCTTGATGGTGATTTCAAAATTGAAAAACTCTCCTGCTTTTGATGCGCTTGCCCAAGATGCTTATGTGGTAGGTTTGGTCGAATTGATAAAACATATAGAGAGGATAAAGCTAGAATTTGGTGTGGGGTTCCTTTATGAGGCCTTGGAAGAACAGAAGGCCACTTTTGCCAAAATGGATGAGGCTGTAGGAACTTTGAAGAATCCATGTAAATATCATCCTCCTATTTAAAATTTTATTGTGATCTCTTTATGCTTTTATTGTTTTTTATTGATGAAGTTGGTCCAAGTAAAACTTTTAAGTCATTTTGAATGGAAACCAACTTTTTTCTCAATTTTCGTATTTGTGTTGGTAGTTTATAACGTTTGATTAGTGATACCTGTTAGAAAATAGGTCATTCAAATACATTTTTAGGAATGTTTTACTAAGTGTTGCAACACTTACAACATTAGCTCGAGCTACAATAGAGCACGTCCTTAGAATCTCATCTTTAAAAATTTATTCTAAGTGTTGCCGTACTTGTAGGGATGTCAACGAGCCGAGCCGAGCCGAGCCCGAGCCCAAAAAAAAAGGCCCGAGCTCGGCTCGAGCTTTTTTATTCCGAGCTTTTTTTGGCCCGAGCCTAGCCGAGCCGAGCCTGGTCAAAAAAAAAAATGCTCGGTCCGAGCTTTTGGTCCGAGCCTTAGCAGGCCGAGCCGAGCCAAGCCTGGGCCGGCTCGGTTTTTTTATTTTTTTTTAATGTCAAATCTACATTTTTTACTTAAAAAATTTAAAATTTGTATGGTTTATACGTATTATAAATTAAAGAAAAAAGCTCGGGCTCAACTCGAGCTTTTTTGTACCGAGCTTTTTTTGGCCCGAGCCGAGCCAAGCAAAGTCTGGCAAAAAAAATGAGGCTCGGCCCGAGCCTTGGCTCGTTGTAACCGAGCCCGAGCCCGAGCCGGGCCAAGCTCGAGCTTTTTCCGAGCCGAGCCCGAGCCGTCCGAGCCGACGAGCTTTTTTGCCATCCCTACGTACTTGCAACATCAGTTCGGACTATTGGAAAACATGTCCTTAGAATTTTCGTTCCAGAATTTTTTGCTAAAAGTTGCATCATTGCAATAATAGCTCAAATTGGTGGAGAGGATGTCTTCAGAATTTCTATTTTAGAAATTTATGCTAAGTATTGCAGTACTTACAACATTATATCGGACTGTTGGAGAGTAGGTCCTTAAAATTTATGTTTTAGAAATTTATGCTAAATGTTGTAGTACTTGCAACATCATCTTCAACTTCAAGAGAGCATGTCCTTAGAATATGTATAAATCCGAGGAATAACAAATTTTACAACTTTATTCAGATATGGGAACACAATGTTACTTTTAACATTGTTCTCTAGAATACTAATAATACTTCTTAAGATGTTCCATGTTCCAAGGATGCAAAAGGAGGTGACATTGCATGTCCTCAAGCCCGTATGAGCCATTTGAGAGAATCTTGACAACTTTGTAGAATTATTCCCAGTTAGGACCTAATGATCCAAAGTTGAGTTCCCTCGTGGGCAGAAAAATCTTCCGTAATACTAAGCCGCCAACTTCAAATTCTCTCTTTCATACTTTCTGGTAAGAATATCGTGCACTCTTTTTCTTATAAATAGTTGTACCGAGCTCAACTTATTTTCTAGTTTCTTCTAATAAGTCGAGTTACAAGCGCAATGTTTCGTGTTGTTGTCTTTATTGAAAGACCTAATCTGGAGTGAAGGGACTCCTACCTCAAATGGAATTACTATTTCCATGCCAAAAGTTAAAGAGAATAATATCTCTTTGGTACTAGTCGCGAGGTAGTACGGTAAGACCATAACACACTAGGGACTAGGGAGTTCTTCTGCCCAAGCTTCTTTGAGAGTATCAATACTAGCTTTCAACGTATGTTTGATTGTTTTGTTGATTGTCTCTACCTGTCCATTGGCATGGGGGTGATTTGGGATAGAAAAATGCTTCCTTGTGTTGAGTTCTTCATAAAAGGTTCTTAATCGTACATTATCAAACTATATTCCATTATTGATAACAATCGAATGTAGTATACCAACCTACAAATAATAGATTTCCAAATGAAATCGGTTGTTTTTTGTTTAGTTATCTTTTCAAAGGTTCAGCTTTTGCCCACTTAGTGAAATAATCCACATCAAATATAGTGAACTTGTTTCTACCCTTCCCATTTGGCACTGATCCGATTAGATCTATCTCCCACTTAAAGAACGACCCTGGACTAACAATAGAGGCATCTCTGGAGGAGCTCGGATTACGGGTATGAGGCACTGGTATTTGTCATACTTTTTGACAAATTCCAAGGCATCTTACTTCATAGCAGGCCAGAAGTATCATTGTCTCAAAATTTAATAAGCTAAAGATTGTCCCCCAACATGATTGTCACGAACTCCTTCATGCATTTCTTGCAAAGCATAGAGTTTCCCTTAATTTAGGTACTTCAATAAATGATGTCATCTAGCAAGGTATATCTAGCTGACCTTATTCTCATTTTTCGTACTCCGGCTTGATCTTTGGGGCTAATTCCAATTTTTAGGAATTTGATTATCTTATCCATCCAGGTTGATTTAGGGTCTACGACCATAGAAGCCATTGTTTCTTCTTCAATGGCATCGTGTCGTACTCTTCCTAGTGAAACGCTATCAAGCTCGTCCACCCTTCACTGGTTAGTCTAGCTAAAACATCAATGTGATTGTTCTAGGATAGCGGTATTTGCTTTACCTCCACTATTTTGAAGTTATGCAGTTGTTTTTAGACATTTCGAAGGTAGTTAACTACTCATCCTTTCTTCCTGGTTTTAAAAGTTGTGTTGACTTGATTGACTATGAGTTGTAAATCACTATGTACCACCACTTTAGACACTCCTAGCTCTTTTACCATCTTCAGCCTAGCTATAAAAGCTTCATCCTCAGCCTCGTTGTTAGAGGTTTCAAAATCAAAGGTTAGTCCCTGAAAAAAATGGTGATGATCTAGGCTAATCAACACCACCACAGCATCTAAGCGTGTTACCGTAGAAGAACCATCTACAAACGGTTCCCAAGAACCATCTTTTGGTAGATCTTCATGTGGGTTCGAACTCAACTCAAGTATAAAATCTACTAAGGTTGTCATTTTAAAACAGATCAAGGTTTATCTAAGATGTAGAAATGTCCTAGCTCAGTAACCCATTTGACCATGCACCTTGAGGTGTCTAGTTTCTACAAGACCCGTCTTAACGGATAGTTAGTTAAGACCTCTATGGGATGTTCCAGAAAACATGGTCGCAACTTTCTTGTCGACATAATTCGAGTATATGATAGTTTTCCATAGGAGAATAACGCAATTTGTCGACATGAAGTGTCTTGCTAACACAATACACTGGATGCTCTACACTGTCTTCATCTTTGATGTGCACAATTTTTAAAGCGTGGTCAGGAATAGTGAGATATAGCAACATTTTTTTATTACCACTTACCTTGGAGAGGAGTGGTGGTTGAGATAATTGTGTTTTTAATTGCTTAAAGGCTTCTTGCACTCTTTTGCCCACATAAATTTTTTCCTTCCCTGATGGGTATCGAAAAAAGGCTAGCAACGATCAGCTGGTCTGGAGACAAATTTGCTTGAAACTGCAATTCTTTCTGTAAGATTTTAGATTTTTCTTGGGTTGTGTAAGTGCTTTCATTTTAATAATGGCCCATATTTTCTCCAGATTGGCTCCAATTCCTTAATGATTTACGATGTAACTAAGAAATTTGTCAGAGTTTACCCCAAAATCACACTTGAGGGGATTGAGTTTCATTTTGTACTTCATAAGGATTTCGAACATTTCTGATCATTATTCTATGTGATCTTTGGTGGAGAAGCTTTTAACAAGCATGTTGTCGATGTATACCTCCATGGTCTTGCCTATTAGATGGGAAATATGGGATTGACAAGACGTTGGTATGTGGCCCCAATATTTTTAGGTCAAACGACATCATCTTGTAAAAATATAGACCACAGTCTATTATGAATGAAGTGTGCTCTTGATCAGGTTCGTACATGAAAATCTTATTGTAACTTGAGTATGCGTCCATAAAGCTAAGCAACTCATGTATGATAGTAGCGTCAGCCATTTGATCTACCCTTGGGAGAGGAAAAGTGTCTTTAAGATATGCTTTGTTAAGGTCCGTGAAGTCTATGCAAGCTTTCGAGTCTCCCTTACTTTCTTGACTAGAATTGGAGTAGCAATCCACTTTGGGTAGATAGTATCATGAATGAACCTATCATGGAGTATTTTTTCCACCTCTTTGTTTAAAGCTTTGTATCTTTCAAGATTAATGAACAACATCTTTGCTGTTTTAGCCGAACTGAAGGGTCAATTTTTATTCGATGGTGGGAAATTTTAGGATCAATTTCCTCCATATCCTCATGACTCCAGGAGAAGAGATCGAGGTTTCATTGGAAGAATTCCATTAGTTGAGCTTGTAGTGGTTTACTTGAAATTTATCTAGTTCTTCCATGGTTCTCCTCATTTTTCCTTGAGTTTATCCTTAGATTTAGTGGTTCGAGGTTGAGGTCTGCCACGTAGGACATATGTACTCGATGTTGGACAGAGGTTTTAAAAATTCTTGACCTGGTTGGGCAGTGCCTCATTAGACATTTTTTAGCAATCTCTCTATTGCCTTTAATCTCCCCTGCTGTATAAGGAGTTGAGAATTTAAGTTAATAATGATACATTCACACATTTTTCCTTAGATCAAAGAGAAGAGGTTGTCTGATGATTGCATAGGGTGAGGTAGAAAAAATTTCATCTATAGTTCAAGTCCTTCGAGGTATTTTGCCAACATCAACAACGAGTTTGATCTTGTCTTTAGGCATTGTCAAAGCTCCATTTAATCCCAAGATTGGATTTGAGTAGTGTTGTTGAAAATGCAATGAAACTCTTATCGATTTTAGAGTGTTGACATAGAAGATGTTGAGAGAGTTGCCTATATCAACTAGTACTTTTCGTACATTGGATCCATCAATAGGTAACGTTGTGACCATGATGTTTGCATTAAGAGGTGGGTTAGTTTTCGACTCGTCAAAAGACAAATGGTCATCTTCAGGCCTCTTATGATGTTTTCTTGTGATACTTATTTTAGTTAGGTCAACTGAAATAGGTTTTTTTAACATAACTTTCCTATCATGGTTGACTTGTTCGCCTTATAACATATTTACTCTTGACTTAGGTAGGTTAATGTTGCATGATCTTGCCTCAACTTGTTCTCCTCGCATGACGCTCACGCTATCAGAGGTAGAGAGCTTCATACAATAATGGTAAATTGAAGTGACGACCTTTAGCTCATGTAGGATAGGCCTTACTAAAATCATATTGTAGCTGGAAGGTAAATCAACTACAATGAAATTAGCATTGGTCCCCCTTTGATAGGGCATGTCCTTGAGTTCAACCATTAGGACAATTTGACCTCTTTCTTCAATGGAGCCGCTCATGAAGCTTGTAATTTTCGGCATAAAGTAGTAAGTACCTTTCTGGGATTCCCATTTGCTCCAAAGTTTTGGAGTATAGGACGTTGACATAACTTCAATTGTCTACTAAGGTCTAACATATGCTAATTCCAACAACACGCATGGTGATTACCAATGTATCACATTGGCTTTTCAACACACGATAAGAATATTCTTCTACAAATTTGAACTATTCAAGGTATTGTTGTGCTGTGAGGTCGATCTTATGTTATCATATCTCATAATTCTGCCATATACTTGTATATCTAGCCCGCTTGTGAGGCTCTCTTTTAAATCCTTTAGTACATTGATTTACACCTATTAGAGTTCTAATTTTAGCTCTAGATAAGAGATTCCTTGATGGTGTTCTCGGGAGACTTGTTGGGGATTCGCATGCTAATGAAGATGAGTTAGCTGTATATGAGGTGTTTGGGTTGTTTTCCCTTGTTTAGCTACGAACTCTCGCAGCTAACCTCGATTGATTAAAATCTCCACTTACTTCTTTAAATCGATCATTTGTCTGTGTTATAGCCTGTTGATATGTGGTATCTGCAATATTTATTTTTGTTGGCTCTAATTAAATTCTTCTTTAGATGGGAGGTCTACAAAAAACCTTTTTATCCCCCACTTGCATAAACAACCATTCCAATGTGGTGTTCAGAGGGTAATATTCTTAGAATCTCTCTGGATACAGGAAATGTCATTCTATATCATTTCTATCTTTTCTCCATTTAGGTATGGGTTGTTTACCTGAATTTTTATCCTTTATCCAAGTTGAGTCATGCAATTCTATTTTTCGCTTCTCATGATCTGAGTTTGTTTCTTTTGTACCTACGTGTTTCTCAACTTGGTTCAGGAATTCATGGTAGGTCTTGGACCCATCTTCATGTACGGACTACCAGAATTCATGAGTTTTGCTACCTCCATGGTTTGTTTGTTGTGCCTATTGAATTAATTTTTTATGGATTCACTTCGCTCTTGTTTTATACTTACTAATCATTTTTTGGGCGAGGTCGTGGCTCTGGAACCCATGAACTAGGCCAAGAATGATTATGCACCTGTAAAGTTTGTCTAGTTCTTAATTGATCTTTGAGGTAACTTTCTAAATCATCTTTTTATTTTATCTCCTACGGTCAAGGGAAAAGCCCTGGACATTATGAAATTGCTAGATCCCTGCAGCTTCTTCCATGCTGCGTACTTATCCAAATGACTGAGACTTTTCCTTCATATCCAACAAGTTGGGGCATCTTTAGTTTATTAAGCAACGGTTTAGCTAGTATGTCCTCCATAAAAGGAAAGTAGCGATTGGTGAAGTATTCCTCCATCATCCTTTGTTTCTAGCCTCCAGGTCAGCTATTCGTTTCTTTAGTTAGCTTATTTCTGGCTCATCACTTTTTTCTTTTTATGGGTTCTTTTTATCAAGGCTAAGTTGTTCTCTTTTGGGCGTTAGTGAATGTTGTGTACCTAGTTTGTCAAAAATGCTTCTTGTCTTCTTGGTTATTAGTTTTGCTGGAGGAGGGAAGTCCTCACTTCACCAATTCTACTTTTGGAAGACTCTTCTCTTGAGATGTGTAAACTTTTTTAGATGGAGGTCACCCAATTCTTTCTGTCGCAAGGGGTTTCGCCGTAATTTCAACCCATGGGACAATGGTGGCCTGCTTTTGCTCTATTCTTTGTATAACGTTAGTTAGATGCTTTATGGCTTCCTTCATGGTAGTAAGTTGAGAGTAGCCACCCTCAACATATTCATTTCTCCTTAGGAAATTTCATGGGATGTTGGTTTGTGGGGATTCGTATAGAAATGATTTCTCGAGGCCGAAGTGTGAGTCATGATTGTATTTAGGTAGGTTATATAATGGAAATTTTTAAGGGAGATGTAAACAATTTTTTACAAAGCCTTTCTTCTAGTGCTAAATTGTTGGCGTTCAATTATGATGAAGTCAATTTTGATTAACTTAATGGGTGATTTGTAGGATGTCATCAACATGAATAGTAAAAATGAAGTAAATGATATTCATTGCAACTCTTTTAGAAAGTATATTGACAGATCCTAAATTTGATCCTTGAAGGAACCATTATGCATCAATTTATAGCCTCCAATCAAGTAGTTTGGTCGTCCAACATCACATCGTCTACAATGTTTTTCCCTCAATGTGTGTGCCATTATATCCCGTTTTATGAATTCGAGTGGATGAAGAGTTCAGGTTTTCTAGGTCATTATTGCACTCAAAGATGATTGCAATGAACTCATCATTGTGGACTTTTGATTGATCAGTCGTGGGTAAGAGAAGTGATGACATCGCCTAATAAAATCAATAATGATGATGTTTTCTTACAATGACAACAATTAGCTAAACGAGGTTTCACCTCGGTCCGACCTGTTTTAAGGGATAATGTATTTCTTTATGGACCTTTTTACTAATTTTGTAACAAAATCTCAATTCATGGAAGGATCACCAACAATACAAATTATAGATAAATAGTATTTGTGAGTCTATTGAAATGTGTGATTGAAAAAAAAAATTAATTCATAGTTTTACAAATAATTTATAAATTTTTCTAAATTTATTCTTGCATGGAAGAGCTTGAGTGCTAATCTTTTTAACGTTAAAGAGTGATCCATGCAAATCATGTTGGGAAATGACAGAGGAAATGGAGGTTCAATTCATGCCGTACGTAGATTTTGTCCGCACGTGAAGCCGGATGTCGTGTCATGAGCACGTGGCTTGCTCAAGCATGGCAAGTGGCCTCCTCGAGCCTGCACGTTCGCCCTCTAGCATTACTCTTTATATATTTTTACTTAAATAAGCAGAGCAGCTCATCTGCTACGTATAATTGATTTGATTTTACCTGTCAAAATGCATGTTAATTATACCAAATAACTCTATTATTACTAGTATAAAAAATAATTAATTATTGACTGTCTGTAAGAATTTAATGGCTTTAATCAAGGGCGTCTAGTCAACTTAATAATAATATTATTAGACAGAATGAGCATTTTACGCTTCGAATGTGCACGTCCGAGCCTACCTACAATCTTTCTTATACTTAATAATGCTGCTTGGTCAGGATGATTGACAGAAAATTGGGCGACAAGATGGGTTGGCAACGACTGATTGGGTGTTGCATTTTTTTAAAATTATTCAATCATGTATTGACACGTGTTCCTTCGTTTTTAAATCTGTTATTGAGTCTGTCACGACAGCAAATCTGTATTTTATATTTTGTTTTGTTCATTTCAATATATACAAAAACGGTCGCGCTACCCGGACGCCCCCCAATAAGGGGCCGCTACTTGTCAATTCGGTAAAAAATTCGGTGAAGGATTATGTACGAATTGATTAATCCATACAAAAAACAATCCAATTATGCTAGACGTACAAGGCTTGCTTTACAGGGGCTGTACAAGGTATGCGTGTTTAAAAGAAAAACAAGAGGGAGGGAGGGAGGGAGGGAGCGAATGATAATTAGGTAAAAGTGTTTATAAATTCATTACCTTTTTTTTTTTTTTTTTCAATTTTCGAGATTTTTACGGGACGTCAAACGAAGTTGAAATATTATATTTTCAATATCATTTCGAAGTGTTTACAATCTAGTTTTTTACATTGTAACGGCACGTGAAATAATTAATCGTAGCAAATGATATGACGCGTCAAAGTAGATAGTTCTAAATTAGTATTTCGAGAAATTCGATAACATGCAAATTTTAAAAATAGTTCAACGATCGTACGCTGGTCGAATCAATAAATCGCTAAGTCATCTCAAAACTCGTTTCGAGTGATGCATCATAGATATACGTATGATATAAATGAACATAAAAAATAGTTAAATGTGCATCAAATGTATGTGTTAAAAAGAGGTGTATAACTCGTTTTTTGTTTAAATTTTTTCAATTATTTTATTAATATTTATTATTTTTGCGCTACAAATTTCTCAAAATAATTTGCATCATCTTATTAGAAAATTTTATATGGGATATGGTGTAATAAAAAAAAAAAATCAAATGTAAAATTTCTTAATAAAATTTTTATTACTTTATATGGGGTATGAATTGTTATAATACTTTTTCCTCTCAATTATTTTTACATCCCAAAAATTCCTAGAAAAAGTTTCGATCATTTTTTAGGATTTTTTTTTTTTTACATTAATGTTACTTTTTCCTCTCAATCATTTAAATTTTTTTTTTTAAAATAAATCTTTTAACGCCATTTAGGAAATTTCCTAAAAAAGTTTAATTTTTTTAAATGACGTCTCTTTTTACATTAATGTTAAATTTTTACATTAATGTAAAATATCGTCTCTCAATCATTTAGAAAAAAAAAATTACATTTTAAATGACGTCATTTTACATCTGATTTTTTTATGTCATACCTCATGTAAATTTTCCTAATTAAATGATGTAAATTATATTGAGAAATTTGTCGTGCAAAATAATAAATATTAATATTGAAAAAGATTAAAGAAAAAAGGAGTTATACATCTCTTTTTAACACACATGTTTGATGCATGTTTAACTATTTTCGATCTTCATTTAGATCGTTCGATACGTCTATGATGTAGTTTTCGAAAGGAGTTTTAAGATGATGTAGGCAATTTATTGATTCGATTAGCATATGATTGTCGAAATTTTTTTAAAGTTCACATGTCATTGAAGTTCTCAAAAATATTAGTTTCGAACAACCAATTTTGATGTGCTGTATCATTTGCTATGATTGATTGTTTCATAGGTTTTTAACAATGAGAAAAACTAGCTCATGAACACTTTGAAATGGTAATAAAAATATAATATTCCGATTTCGTTTGACATCCTATAATGATCCCGAAAATTAAGACAAAAGTATGAGAAATTTAATGAATTTATAAATATTTTTTCCTTTCAAAAGAACGGTTGTTCATTTTCACTTCCCTCCTTTTTTCTATCTGTTTTTTCTTAAACCATTTCCACCTCAACTTTTTTTAAATCCCTGTAAAACTTGTGAACCTGGGCCGATGCATATAGGTTTATTCATACAAAAACATAGGAGAGAACGAGGTTCACACGTAAGAGTGAACAAGATTGAAGTATTGAACCGATCGCAGGTTCGTCCCGATTCGATCCATAAATAGTTTGAGCTCATTTTGAATCAAGCTTAGCACAATTTATTTTTTATGAGCCGAGTGAATTGGTTGGTCAAATTACGAAGTGACTCGTGAGCCATGACCCAAGAGCCAACTTGTCATGAGCTCATGCGCCACAATTATTATTATTATTATTTTTCTTTACCATTGGCTAGCAGCCGAATGGTCACAAATATGATCGTTTGGTTGTCATCGGTCCAAATTTAATTAATTTTTAAAGACCATCTTTTTCTTTCTTCTTTTTTTTCTGCCTTATCAATTACTATTATTATAAACCTAGATATGTCAACGAGTCGAGCTAGAGTCGAAAAAAAAAAGGTTTGGGCTCAGCTCAGGCTTTTTTTTGGCCGGGCTTTTTTGGGCCAAGCCGAGCAAAGCTTGGCCAAAAAAACGAGGCTAGGCCCAGGCTTTCACCCCAAGCCCGGGCCGAGCCGGCTCGGGTTTTCTGGAATTTTTTTTAATACAAAGCATGTAGCCTTTTCAAGCAGCTAAAATAGCTTTCTGCAAATGCAGCTTTTGTAGAAGCTGCCTGCACTTAAAAAAAAATTTAATGTCGGGCTCGGCCCGGGCCTTGGCTCGGTGTAACCAAGCCTGAGCGAGCCCGACTCAGACTTTTACGGGCCGAGCCAGAATCGGCGAGCTTTGTTGTCATCCCTATTATAACCTCCATTTTAGCTTTTTATTGTATAGTCTAAAATTTTACTATATCCAAATTTACTTATTTGAGTTATTTTTTATCAAATAGTATAAATTTTATTATTCTACCTCTTTCTATATTATTTCAAATGTGAGTGAAACAATTGAATCTCTAAACATGAATACAAATCATACTTTTTAGGTCGATTATTGGTTTTAAAAAATTGCTGCATTCGTGGCCTCTGTAAAAATTTTGAAAGGCCAATGATCAACCTAAAAACCCCGATTTGAATTCATATCTTGATATAGAATTGGTTCAAAGACGTCTTCTATGCGACTCTTTGAGTTTTTTGAAAATTTATTCCATGTATGCATCTTGTATATAGAGTTTAATATATTTAAAGACTGAGAAAATGCAAAGTTCCGGATCCAAGATAAAGTGGACAAATTAATCGCTAAAAATTTTCAAAATTTGACTTCATTAGTTGTAAGTGTTGTTTATGTTAAATTCAATTGTTTTTTTCTTAGAAATTTTTATTCATGTAATATTTTATTTGTATACAATTTTAACTCAATATACGTTAAAAGTAATCTATCCCAAGATCGAAAGAAGGAGTTTCAATTTTTTATTATCAATCTTCGAGCCAAAGGATCAAACCGAGCTTATGTGTCTAAGGATCGAGTTGGGTCAAATCGACCCATTGCCTCTACAAAAAGCCTCAAAATTTTTGGGAATTGAAATGAGAATGGGTTGATATAAAATTATTGTGGGAATCGAATCGCTTTAAAAAATTTTAGAATTGAAATCTAGTCGATTAACAGGGCAATGATGTGATCGCATGGCAAGTAGTTCGACATAGTGGCAACTAGCAACGTGGCAACAATGGCGACTGGGTGTGACTAGACGGAATCACTAACATGACGTGGTGATTGGATTCAATCGTTCTTACTTCACGCTTCACAGATATACACTAAAAAGTAGTAATCCGCTTGAAAATGTATGATTTTGAGAGTGTCAAGATTTGAATAGCCAAGATAAAATTAGCTATTTAGCTTTCACTTGGTCCATATTTTTTAAAATTAATTAATTTTTTCGAAATTATTTTCAACTACACAATTTTTCAATAAAATATTTTTACAGGTAACCTCATAACATATTTCACCATTTTTACCAAACAAGTGTACTCTAACTGCTATAAGACATTTGTATTATTATTGGAATCGATCTTGGGGTACAGGGTGAGAGTTCACAAAATCCAATCAATACCTCACAACAGGGGAGTGGGTGAGGTTTTTATGACAATTTTTTATTACTATGAATCCGACATGGGGCCCCTCATGAGGATAGGTAAAACTTATTGTGGGTGCGTGGGTAGGTGATGAAGTTTTTTTAACAATTTTTTATTATTATTGATCCCACATGGGGCCCATTGTGAGGATAGGTAAAACTTCTAAGGACAAGGTCCTTGTACATGGGTCAGCCCTCCACCTATCATAGGGTGCTAGCTCGGCGCCCTGTACACAAGGCCCCTGTACACCAAGGGGCCCTCAACTTTTTTATGTACGTATAGTTAATAAGGAAAAATCCATTTGTACAATCATTAAGGGATTGTAATTTTTACAATCTCTCACATTAGTGTGGGGCCCGCTAATTAATTAGTTAGCGGGCCCCACACTAATGTGAGAGATTGTAAAACTTACAATCCACTAATGATTGTACACCAAGCATGGTTGAGCTAATAATTCTTCCTTGATAGAAGAATTTTCACAAGGATCGGGTCCCACATATATTTTTAAAAAAAATTGTACAGACCCCACCATTTGTATGTTGTCGGTACAACTTCAGTGAAAAAAATTCTACACACCAAGACCAAGGGGGTTCCTTATCGTTATTGTTGGCACCCGGGAGCGAAAACTGAATTTCAACATATTAATCAATCTGATGAAGGGTGATTGGAAAAGCCACGTGGGCTTCTAGGAACTCACCGCATTCGAGTACTCCAGGGGACGCCAATTGAATTTAATTATTCTCGACTTCCCATAACCTTAATCGAAGAAGATCCTCAATCCAAATTGCCACAACTCCTAAAAAATGGATTTAGATTACAATCCAAGCCGTAAATCCCTAATCAAGAACAAATGGGTAGCCACAGTAGCTAGCATATGGATCCAGTGCACCAGTGGCTCCCTCTACACCTTCAGCATCTATTCCTCCGTCTTAAAATCCAGCCAAGGCTACGATCAATCCACACTCAACACAGTTTCTGTTTTCAAAGATTTGGGTGCAAACGCTGGCATCCTTTCCGGCCTCCTCTACTCCGCCACCGTCCGCGATGGCCGTGGGGGGCCATGGGTGGTGCTGTTGGCCGGCGCCGTCCAGTGCTTTCTAGGTTACTTTCTCATGTGGTTGACTGTTACTCAAGTGCTGCCACGGCCTCCGGTGGCGGTGATGTGCTTGTATATGCTCCTGGCGGCGCACGCCATGACGTTTTTTAACACGGCGAATGTGGTCTCCGGCGTGCATAATTTTCAGAATTACGCCGGCACTATTGTCGGCATCATGAAGGTAAATTCCGACTTTGGGTGAATAATTATTGTATTTTTATGGACATATAATCAGGTCGACTGATTGTTAATCATGTTTTAAGAGCATTCCCAATCAGTCTAGGTGTCATCTAAAGGCTTTCCATCTACATGACATTAATATATAATGAATAGAGACGATCGGGTTCAAATTCCATCTCCGAGTCGGTTCAGTCTATAATTCATATTTCACATCGAATGTGTCGTTAATGGGATAAAGAAAAAATTATAAACAGGTGTTAGAGAATAAGGTGACTCATAAAATCTATAGAGTCTCACAGTTCCCTTGACTATATCTATTTTTTTTTTTTCTTGTCACGCCAGCTAAACATAGTCCTAAACATGTTGTAATTGATACGAACTTTTGTAGTCGTCGTTTATTTTAGCTTATGTTGTAACCATTTTAGTGCAAAACACAATAGCATTGTTCTAAGCTTGTAAAGTTTACTTATAAGCAAATAATTAAATTCTAATATAAATAATCTTTATATTGTTTAATGTTAAAAATAAGTAAGTTTGATAAAAATGTAAGAGTTAATTTTGAAAATAAGTTACTAATTGTAAGAAAAAGTTAACATATTCCAACATGTCTGGAAATATAATATTACATTTAAGTAACTCACTTATTTTAAGCTAAGCCTAATATTCTCATAATACATATTTTTGTCGACAACTTAGCCCTTTAAGAATTCTTAGAAAAATGAAGGAATATCGGAGTTCTTGAACATGCGTTATGACATAAAATTGAAAGAATTGATCACAAATTTAGAATATTTATACCAACCTCTGTTGTGGCTTGAACTGGTTATTTTACCATACATTATATTAATAGTTCACATAAAAACTGACTTCATTTCATTTATTTATGGTACTGATTTAGGATGCACTTATTTGAGCTGAATTCACCAGCACATGAACTTAGAATTCTCCAATGCTTCGACGTAAGAAAGGGGAAATGTCCACTTCAGTTTAATAAATTCCACTGTTTTGCACTTCACTTGTTCTATATTGAGATATTTTGAACTGCTTGTATGTCACCACAAGAATTTGTTTTTGCTCAAGTATATGTTGTTTTTGACAGGGCTTTCTTGGTTTGAGTGGAGCTATATTGATTCAAGTGTACCAGACAATTTTCAAGGACAAGCCTAGTTCATATCTACTGATGCTGGCCTTTTTGCCCACGATAAGTTCTCTTCTGTTCATGGGGTTTGTAAGAATTTACAAAACAAATGAAGAAGACGAGAAACGATACTTGAACAGTTTCTCTTTTCTTGCTGTTCTTCTAGCGTCTTATCTTACAGCCGTAATAATTGTTGAGAATATTCTCAAGTTAAGATTGTCAATACGCATCTTCACCTTTGTTGTACTCGTCTTGTTGCTAGTCTCCCCGGTTTTTGTTGCAATTAATGCCCAGAGAAAGAAATCGTATAGGATGATAAAATCCCTGCTCGAGCATAACCAATTAACTGAAGACAGAGAGGATATGACACATATCGGACAAAATGAGGTCTCAAATGGTGCTGATCAAGTTACAGAAACAAATGATGAAACTATGAGACAGGGGGACGACCTGAATCTTCTGCAAGCAACGTGCACTATCAGTTTCTGGTTTTTATTCATTACAACTGCTTGTGGCATGGGCTCAGGACTTGCTACAGTGAATAACTTGGCACAAATAGGAGGATCTCTTGGTTACACTAGCTTAGAGATTGATACTTTGGTTTCTTTATGGAGCATCTGGAATTTTCTCGGTCGATTTGGAGCTGGTTATATTTCGGATTATTTCTTGCACGCAAAAGGATGGCCGAGGCCCTTGTTCATTGCAATTACCCTAGCCGCTATGAGCATCGGTTATGTTGTGGTTGCTTTTGGTTTTCCGGGTGCTCTATATGCCGGTTCGGTTTTGGTGGGTGTTTGTTATGGCTCACAGTGGTCACTAATGCCAACAATCGCTTCTGAAATATTCGGTAAAGTGCATATGGGAACAATATTCAACACCATAACCATTGCCGGTCCTGTTGGATCTTATGTTCTTTCTGTCTGGATAATTGGTTACTTCTACGACAGAGAAGCATCGGATAATGGAAAAACGTGCATTGGAAATCACTGTTTCAAGCTATCGTTTATTATTATGGCATCTGTTACCGTCTCGGGATCTCTCGTTGCCTTAGCATTGTTCTTCCAAACAAGAAAATTCTATAAACATGTCATACTCAGAAGGCTTTTATATTCTCAGCAATGGAGTAGTCTCTTGGTGGATACTGAATGAAAGGTACTGAAAGAGATCTCATTTCATCTATCAACTGCTTTTGTGATATAATGTTTATACAGCCTTGGCTATGGTAAAATGTTTGGGAAGAGTCGGTCGAGTATGTCACTCGAAATGCTGATATATATTTGTAGAATACACAGTTAATGTTTAAGGTGCAGCTTACGCAATGAAGTTACTTTTCGGTGCGCAGTTAGTATGGGAGGAAACCACTGTATAAACCGTTCAAGCTGCCTTGTCGAAGTCGCATAACAGCCATCATAGCGAATGGATAGTGTGTCCATCAGCTGGGAAGCACGGGAACCAGGATAAAAATAAATCACCAGTGCAGAAGATACAATGAAAACTTGTTGGCTGAATTCAGGATTGTGAGTGTTTTTTGCCTAAAATTTTAGGATTTTACACTGTCTTCATGTTAGTAGTTTGGCCAAAAAACTTCACTGTTTTCCCATGATTGTTTATAGAGTTAGGATTAGGACACTGGCCGAGATTTGGTAAGGTGCATTCGTATATTGTTAAGTCTCGTCTGGTATTGTACATGTAACATGCCAAAGGGGAGCAGGGTCTTCAAATTTTGATCTTAATTAGATTGCACGAGTATTTATAATGGGACCTAGCATTAGGAGTGTCGGAGTTGGTGCCGTCTCTTATGAGGTTTTTTCTCGTTTAGAGCACTTGGCAAGCTTCGTCGAGCTAAGACCAATATTATATATCATAAAGTTTTCTGTAAGAATGTATATGTTTGATGTGCTGGACATATAGTCCTTTTTTGGTAGAAATTAAAATTTAGATTTTAATTTAAGTCAAAATTAACAATCAGTTTGTACCACATGTTTAATGGAACTCACAATTTTTCAACCACGCATTTCATTAACTTTTATCAAAATTTATTAAAAATATGATTTTAATTCCAATCAAGGGCATAATATATTTTGGTGTTTATATTTTATTTTCATTTCTGAGTAATGGCAGAAAATTATTGCAGTAGACCTTTTGGAATTTCAAAAAAATTCTCCTCTCCATTTTCTATGATTCTAACAGTAGATTATATTTTCGTAATTTTCTAGGATTCATAACACTAAAAAATCAAGAGATTGTTTGATATACCAGAATGTTTAACCTTGGTATGTTGTTATGATCATAAGCTCAACATGTTCGCATTGAAATATTATTCAAAATTTCAATAAATTGTTCGATCACTATTTATCATTTTCTTAAATTAGATCATATTTGTAATGTAAAATTGTATTTAGGAGTTTTTTTCTTCGGCATGAAAAGATCTAAAAACACATTTGTAAGTAAAATACACGTTAAAAGTTCCTTGTACATGGCTTAGATTGAAGTACATATTCTACTTATATCTAAAATTAACTTTTATCAATGATGTCATGGTATGTTTTGAACAAATTAATTACATTAAGCCCACATTTGATATAAATTATTATCTTATTAAAATGAAAAATATAATCGTTATCATTCGCATCAACATTTAAATTCAGATTTTCTATTTCTTGTGTGGGCCCCAATAACGACTATATTTTTCATTCTCATTCTACAATAATTTGGCTCAAACAAATGGAAAGGTTCGAAAAAGGTCCCACCTAAGGTACCAAAATCTTTTTTTTTTTTTTTTGATTGATTACTTAAGTAATCTTTTATTCTTTAACCAAGGTCAAATATTTATATTCATAGTGTACTTGATAGCCTCATCCCTTATAATGTATCCTATAACATCATGGATGTTGTCTGAACCCTGATATGGTCAAACATATTACCTAAATTTACAATTAAAGTTGTCTGTTTATGGATGTCATGACGAATCCTCACAAGATATGCACAAGGACTCAAAAAAATAACAAGTGTAGATTCTTGAATTATTAACATTTAAATGAATGGGGACAAATTCGAATTTTATTCACTTAAAATAAGGTTATGTATGATCAAAACATATGGGCTAGTTGACCAACCCACCATAAAATTCATTTGATTCTGGTGCCTAGAGTTAGCCCATGTTTTGTATAAATTAAGATTTTCATTTTCATTCTTGTATTCATTTTCAACCACATATTTTTCAATAAAATAATATTTTACATCACATAAATAATTTTTCCTTTTTTTTTTCAACTACACATTCTTCATCAATCTACTATTCCAGAATACATTGTTTCAAAATAATGTAGCTCAAACGCACCCTTAATTTCACGTCAGGACCAAATTCTATGCTTTCTTTGTGATCTTTATGTTGTAAATGAGGTAAACCTACCAAGATCCGTCAAGCCTAGGAGGTTTGTAGACAAAGTCACAAAACCACCGAATATCTTTTCGACTACACAATTATATATGCATTTGACCACATAAAGTCAACTCTTTAGATTGCCCATTGCAACTTGATGATCCTCCATCTCCATTGGTAAGCAAAAACGTCAAGTGGAAATCAATTAATATTGTGGGTGGGGTGGGGTGGGGTGGGGTGGGGTGGGGATCTTTCTGTTTTTCTGAAAGGCTAATAATAATGGAGATCAAAGATTAATAGAGGGATTTTTTCAAAAACCCACTTGCAGGCAATTTTTCATGCGGTTGGAGTACAACTTCATTTTCTTGTTATAATGGGAGGCAGTAATTTCATTGTGCTCATCTTTTCAATCTTGCTCCTGTTTCTGGATCCATGGTTTGCACTGCCTTTATGTACTAATTCTCCTTGATTATCATCAGATTAACCCGACTCCCTACAGAGGTAAACCCGAGACATTTTCATTGGGATCGTACCAGATGTCATCGATTTGAGTCCCCTTATCTCCAACTCATGAACTAAGCTGATACAAGATAGTACCCATTTTTTCAGATTTGACAGTTCGATCTATGATTTATCATTCATAGACGTTGATAAGATTCATTTATTTAGCAGCATCTTAGGATGGCATAGCCTCATATGGACCACGTGCAAATGAGGAAAGATAAATTTACTGTTCCATTCAAGTTCTGTGAATTGATCCACGTTTTACAGTTTCTTGATCCTTGTTTATGTATTTTACAGAAGCACCCTTTACTCTTAAGGCTAAGCTGTAGTTTTCTTCATACTTCTTACAGTGGAATCAGTTGCTGCAACAATGCCGATAATCTTCCTTTCAAGAAGCAATTCGAGTCAATGAATGATTCTAATTGTGATTGTGATTCTCTTTTGAAATCAATCCCTTGTGCAATAAGAATTTATAAATTTGACACTTGCAGAATTTTAATAATGAATGGAGGCTTCTTATGTTTATATTCTGGACTTTAATCTGTAAGAAATGTAAATCTTTTCCTGTTTGTTGTTTATCTTTTGTGTGGAAGAATTCGATGTTATATTGAGTTCTGAAATATGGTTTGCAGAGGTGTGATCAATTTTCAGTTGAGCTGTTTATAGTTAATTCTATTCTCCGTCAGGTATTTGTACTTAACAACTCTACGAATTTAGCCAATTCGAACAATCTAACCTTGATAAAAACAACTTTCGTTCCAAAATGAAGACAACTTGTCAAAATGTATCAGTGCAAAATTATGAAGATTTGGAGGTATTTGAAAGTTGTATGATGGATTTGGAGCTTCATAAAATTAAAGGATGGATATGGAAGTATCTGTTACATAGAGGACAAAAATTGGAGGTATAAAAAGTTGAAGTACCAATATGGTGTAATAGAAAATATGGATGTCGGATTTGGAGGAAAAGAGCATTGAATGACTAATTTAGAGACAATTGAAATTAGGAGTATGGATATGGTGTTATAGTTCAAGTATGTATTTTGGGTTATATGAAAGTAAGAGGCCTTATTTGGAGGTTTTGAAGGATGCATTTACAGTTATTGGAAAGATAAAGGCCTTATTTGGAAGTTTCTAAATGATGAAGGATGTATTTATAGTTATTAGTAAGACAAAGGCCTTAATTGGAGGTATGTAAAGATGAAGGATGTATTTAGAATTATCCGGAAAATAGATGACTTATTTTCCTAAAACTTGAAGGATGTATTTGGAGGTAAAGGATAGTTGGCAGACTTAAAGAAGAGTAGGTTCAATGCTTCACTCTGTTGAAGTGTGGAAACATTCCACTTATCAAACCCTATATCATGCATTGAGCTTCAAGAAGCAGACTAGGACATGCATTAAAAGTGCCCATTTTCTATTCCCCACTCAGGAATTAGTCTAATGACAAAGCTTTGTTGCACTAAACTAATAATTTTTATGATGATAACATATATAAGGTAAATGATCCTAGCCAGGGTCATGTCTAATCCTTTGGTTCCTTTTTTCGTCCAGTCATGTTTTATTTTTATGATGATAGCATATATAAGGTAAACGATCCTAGCCAGGGTCATGTCTAATCCTTTGGTTCCTTTTTTCGTCCGTTCATGTTTTATTTTTATGATGATAGCATATATAAGGTAAATGATCCTAGCCAATGTCATGTCTAATCCTTTGGTTCCTTTTTCGTTCGGTCATGTTTTTGGGGAAGAAGTGAAACTCCAATGCACACTAAGGATTGTAGCATTTTTTCTGAAAGGTGAAGAATGCTTCTAGAGTTATTCGAAAGTAAAGGACGTCCCTAGAATTTCTTAAAACTTTAAGGATGTATATAGAGGTAACTGAAGTTGGACGACTTATTTTGAGTTTCCTAAAAGGTGAAGGATGTAGTTTGAGTTTTCTTATAGTTGGAGGTCTTATTAGAAGTTTTTGGTAGTTTAAGGGTGTAATTTGTGTTATCTGAAAGTTAGAGGCCTAAACTGGACATATTTGAAAGATGAAGGATGTATTCTTATTATTACTTGGACTTTTTTGGAAGTTGAAGGATGTACATAGAGTTAAATGAAAAGATAAAGGACTTATTTGGAATGCACATAAAGTTGAAGGATGTATTTAGAGGAATCTAAAATTTTGAGGACCTATTTGGAGTTCAAGGAATGACGAATGATTTATTCTTGATTTCTTAAAGAAAGAGACCCTATTAGTAGTATCTGATAGAATAAGGATGAGACTTTTGTTATCTGAAAGTTGGAGGCCTAAATTGGAGATTTCTAAAAGATGATGGCCGTATTTGGATTCTTTGAAATAATGAGGACTTATTTGGACACTTCTAAAAGATTAAG
The DNA here is from genome assembly GCA_019097785.1 of Fraxinus excelsior. Classification (NCBI taxonomy): domain Eukaryota; kingdom Viridiplantae; phylum Streptophyta; class Magnoliopsida; order Lamiales; family Oleaceae; genus Fraxinus; species Fraxinus excelsior. Next base: position 35,037,467 of record CM032623.1, read on the forward strand.
GATTTAATTGTATTACCTGAAATTTAGAGGCCTAAATAGGAGATTTTTGAAAGATGAAGGTTGTATTGAGTAATTTGAATTTCAAAGTACTAACTTATGACTTTTCTGAAAGTTAAAGGATGTATCTAGAGTTAATGACTTATTTGGAAAGTACATGAAGTTGGAGGGTGTATCTTGATCATATCATTAATTTAGTCCTCAATCTTACTAATATCTTTAACTAGGCCATTGTCTTATCAACATCACTAATTTAGTATATCTCAAACTTCACATAATTGGTAACGGAGTCTGTAAACTTTCCAGAAGTTTCAATTCAGACCATATACTTACGTAAAACTTCAATTGAGTCTTCCCATGTCTCCAATCTTATATATTTCTTCAATCGAGTTCCACCATCTTACTAATAGGCTCAATAGCTTCAATTTACAACATAACCAACATCTTTAATTAAATCCTTTACCTAACTAGCACCTTCAGTTACGTCCCTCATATTAATGATTTTTTTTTTTTTTTTTTTGGTTGAATAGGTCTTACCTATATTTTCAATTGTGAGTAAATTTTAATTTGATATTTTAATTATTTTAACAAAATGTAAAAATATTTAAAATTGTATCTTATTCTCTCAAAATCCCTCCTCTCCTACTAGCTCTAGTTTACTTTATTTTTCATTTATGTACTAGCCTTCCTTATTCTCCATTTTCCTGTCACCATCCCATGATTCTTCGACTTGCTATTAATTTCCCCCTCACATTCATCCTTCCTTGCCTGTGATTTCCCTGTACTCTTTTTTCCATTTTCATATTGGCTTTCATTATTATCCATTATTCTCGTACATTAATTGAAATGACGAATTTAGATGATAATGATGTATCAAATCATTAATTGTCACATGTATGTCACGTATGATGATTACAGCAGTAAGCGATTGCAAATAACATTATTCTAAAGGAAAAAGTGTAAAGAAAGCTTTAATATCTTAATTGCTTGTTTTTTCCTTTGCCCCATCCGTCGTGTATTTTAAAATCTCCATGATTTTCTCGACTATGCTATTAATATCACTCTCTTTCTTCCCTCCAATTGGTTTTGTTGTGAAACAAACAAGATATTAGAATTGCTCTGATGTTACTTGTATGAAACCAACCACCAAATTAAGATGTTGAAATTATATGACACAATTATGAAGTATTTGATCACAAACAAAAGAATAAAAGAAGACAAAAAAATATGACAAATGATAACCCCAAGGGGTTGTGGGTTTTTTTCTACCAATTGGGGCTCTCCCTTCACCACCCCCATGGGGATGGTCTATAGGGTTCATAACTACTCCTCTTACTACAGGACGCTTACCTAGCCAACGCTTAGATCCGGCTCTACCCAAACTTTTCTGGTTCGCCCCAACATTCCCCACTTGTCCGACTGTTGCTGAGCAGTTTTTGGATATCAATTATGAGATTTTATTGCACCAATAATAATAGAGAAATATACAATTGATCATAAAGTTCTGATAATCTATTTTCCCACATTTATGAAATTATATAGAAGAACTTAATATTTATAGGGAATATGTAGGGGACATCCAAACCCTCATATAGAGCTGTTGACGAAGTAGGTACCAAAAAATTGAGTTCAAAACAAAAAGAAGAGAAAGTGCGGAACAGTGGCGCCCATGCTCGCATACTGCGGTGTCGAGCATTCTATCCGAAATTTTATTTTACTTTTTTCCCAAATTATTTTCTCCATTCCGAACTCTTTCTCAAGTCCAATACCAATGTTCAACTCTCAATAGACTTCTAAAATAGAACGTCAACTTGACTTAGGACTCCAATAGCATTCCAATTTGAATTCTTATTGATGTGCACTTCAATTAGAATTCTTCAATTATTTCAACAAGGAATTCGGGTCACACCTCAATTCTTACAATATCCACATTGACATGAATTTCACTACAACGAACAAAGCTCCAAGACATATCCGCTTGGAGAAGAAAATCCGTCTGCAAAGAATGAATTGATTCTTCAACAATAACCAAACTGATTTCTCCAACCAAACACAAAATATTACACCTCTTCCAATGAATCCAAGCACTACTTTGCAAAATTACCTCAAATTTCCAAACAATCATAATAATTTTAAAATTCACCAAAGTGGGTTATAACACATCCCAAAGTAGAACCAAACCCAAATGATTTTAAAGAAAGGCCCTTGCTAGATTGTACATCTTCTACTATGCTGAAAGCATGCTCAACAAAATCAACATTCACATACTTTTTACCATTGAGTCCATCCCTAGCAATTAATACAATGACACCGCAGGTGATGATGACAAAGCGGCGTTATCCATATTTTCTAAACTCAACTGAGCAGTATTCTTCAAAGTCGACCTTTTACGAGCTCCTAAAGGTATTGTTACAAACTAAATGTTCACCATGGTACTAAACCTATGCTAATCGACTTACCTAGATTTTGCACAACCCTGCAAGATGTATAACTAAGACATTTTCTGTCCATCTAATACAACTTGGCCACCTTTATGAACCTTCAAAGCTCCACCCCACCAAAGAACTCAAAACCCTTTGAACTAATAATAAACAACGAGATGAGATTCTTCTTCAAATTCAAAACATGTCGAACCTGGCCAAGTGTTCTAATTTTCTCATCTAATAGTTTCAATCTAACTACACCAATTCCAGCAACCCGACAATGTGTGTTGTCTCACATAATTACGACACATTTGGAAAAAGTTTCATACGTAGTAAACAATTCCTTATTAGGATACATATGAAACACACACGTTGAATCCAGAATCCAATCCTCCTCTGGTTTAGACTCGATGTCAGAAATAGTCAAGAGATTTCCCTCACTTACAATGTTCTCTGTGATGTCTACTTCACCTGAAGTCTCTGATTGCTCCCCATATTAACTTGCAGCCAACCTTTGTTTATTTTGTAATTTGTAGCAATCATTCTTTAAGTGTCCCTTCTTCTTGCAGAAGTTATAAATCTGATTAATGAACTTAGACTTCGATTTACCAATTCCGGAATCACCATGAGCAACAATGCATTTTCCATCTTTGACCTCTAAAACTAGATGCTTCATCTTCTCTTCTGAAAATAAAGCATCATACACCTCCTTTATGGTGAGAGTATCACGTCTATACAAGATCGTATATCTAAATGAAGAAAACGAAGTGGGCAACGAACACAATAGGATCAAGACCCAATCTTCTTCATCATATTTTACTTCCAAATTTTTCAAATCAGCGACGATCTCTATAAAACAGACATGTGATCTTACAATGATTCTCTTTCTGTCATTCGATGAGAGTATAAACGTTGTTTGAAATGCAATTTTTAGTCATGTACAATTGCTCCAGTTTCAACCATAAAGCAACTGCTAAACCCTCCTTCAAAACGTCCTGAAGAATAATATTCGATATGTTAGCATAAATAATTATATACCGTAATTATAGGAATTCTCTTTTCCTTATTTAGATTTCTCCTTGTATATATATATATATATATATTTGTATTATCTCCTGTAATAGACATATAATTATTCTCTCTTTGTAACATGGTATCAGAGCATTAGTTTATAGGGTTTGAGGGTTTCTTCATGCAATCGTGTGTCTGGGCTTGAATTGTAAAGTTCCTTGGCTGTCTGTGTTTGTCCTGTATGTCAATTCTGGTGTCCATCGCTGTGGCTGCTAAAGGCGATTTCAATTTATGACGGCTTCAATTTCGGTCGGGAATTTCATATGCCGCGTAGGAGTAGTGACTGCCTTTTGCATAGTGGTTTGATTGTGTGTACCAGTTGAGTTATTCTGTGGGGGTTCGACCGTTGTTTGTGCGTGTTGGGTAGTTTGACAGTTGAATTCTGAGTTTCTTGGATGCGTTTGTGTCTGTGTCGTCACCGTGTGTCGATGTGTTGGTGGTGTGCGATATTGATAACGAGAGGAAGTGAAGACGGGAGCCTTTATCATAAAATTAGGTTGATGTTCAGTGATTGCATTTGACTTGGGCCTGGGTGTTTTAGGTGTAAGTTACCTTGGGCCTAATTTTTTTTTTGGCGATGAAGGACAAACTTGGTTATTGGGCTTGTTGGGCTTTTGTGTGGGTAATTGATTTTCTTGGATATTTGTAGAGGTGTTGGTTTGGATACTGTAGCTTATTTTTATGGCTGATGAGCAAAAGAATTTGGTTGTGACTGATGTCATTCCAGTGATATCCAAAATCACACAACATAAGTTGATTGGTCCAAGTTATTTAGATTGGTATAAGACAGTTCGAATTTATTTGCGCAGTATCTCCATGGATAATCATCCGACTGAAGATCCGCCTACAGATAATACTAGCAAAACATAGCTACGAGATGATGCTCGTTTATTCTTACAAATTTGGAACCATTGACACTGAGATAATCAGCTTGATTAATCACTGTGAGTATGTTAAAGAATTGATGAAATATTTAGAATTTATATACTCTGGAAAAGGGAACGTGTCAAGTATTTATGAAGACGTAAGGGTTTTTACCGTGCTGAACAACAAGATCAATCTCTTCAGGCTTATTTTATGAATTTCAAGAAGACCTATGAAGAACTGAATGTCTTATTACCATTTAACCCTGATGTGAAAGTTTAGCAAGCTCAGCTGAAGCAAATAGTTGTGATAAGTTTTCTAGCTGGTCTCCATTCTCAGTTTGACGCCGCTAAATCTCAGATTCTCTCCAGTGCTGAGATTTCTTCTCTGCAAGAGACCTTTACTAGAGTACTTCGCACGGATACTAGTGTTTTTGTTGTTCCATCTGTTTAGTCTTCTAATTCTCTTATCAGTCGCAGAGGTCAAGATGAATGGGGAGTTGTATGTTATTACTGTAATGGAAGTCAAGATGAATGGGGAGTTGTATGTTATTATTGTATGTCGGGACATTGGAAGTCAAGATGAATGGGGAGTTGTATGTTATTACTGTAATGAGTCGGGCCATACCAAACGCATGTGCCGAAAATTGCTCCATAAATATCTGAAGCCACACTTAACTCATGTTGCAGCCACTACTGCTACACCCATCACATCCTCTGAGTAGACCATAACAATTTCTACAGATAAGTTTGCTCAATTCATTCAATATCAAGAAGCATTAAAGAATTTGTCTCAATCTATCTCTGCCATTGCTGAGATAGGTAAACTCGATACATGTCTTCTTTCATCTTCTTCAAAATGGGTCATTAATTTGGTGCCACAAATCATATGACATGTCTTCTTCTCCACTTTTCAATCACACGTGTCTCCTTCCAATGTTACTTTAATTGATGGTTCTACTTCTTCTGGCACTATTAATCCAACTCCGTTACTTTCTTTATCTTCTGTCTTAAGTCTACCACAATTTTCTTTCGATTTAATGTATGTGAGCAAACTTACTCGGAACTTAAACTGTTGCATTTCATTTTTTCCTAATTATTGTCTTTTTCAGGATCTTATGACCAAGAAAATTATTGGTAAATGACATGAATCAGGCGGTCTCTATCTTCTGGATACCCAAGTGCCCAAACTCATTGCATGTTCAGGTGTCTTAACTCCATTTGGAGCACATTGTCGGTTGGGCCATATATCTTTATCTTTGTTAAAGAAATTATACCTTCAGTTTCAGAGTGTGTCGTCTTTAGATTGTGAGTCGTGTCAGTTTACAAAACATTATCCTTTGTCCTCAGTTCCTTGAGTCCATAAGAGAGCTAGTTTTCTTTTTGAGCTAGTTCATTCAGATGTTTGGGGTTCTTGTCCTGTAGTGTCCTAAACTGGTTTTCGATATTTTGTTACCTTTGTTGATGATTTCTATCGTGTGACTTGGCTTTATTTAATGAAAAGTCATTCTGAAGTATTCTCTCATTTTAGTGCCTTTTGTACTGAAGTTAAAACGCAATCTAATATTTTTGTACAAACGTTGCGAAGTGATAATGCCGAAAATTATTTTTCCAATACTTTTCAAACTTACATGCTTCAGAATGGTATTCTACACCAATCCTCGTGTGTCGACACGCCCTCTCAGAATGATGTTTCTGAAAGAAAAAACAGACACCTTCTTGAGACAGCGATGACATTCTTGTTCCAAATGCATGTTTTCTGATTAATCTGATGTGGACTCCACGGCCTGTTTTCTGATTAATCTGATGCCTTCGTCTGTTCTTCATAATGGGACTCCTTATAGTGTCATTTTTCCTACCAAATCATTATTTTCTATTGAGCCTAAAATATTTGGTAGTACTTGTTTTGCTCGTGATGTTCGTCCCTAGGTTACTAAATTGGATTCGAAATCCATAAAATGTGTCTTTTTGGGTTACTCTCGTCTCCAGAAGGGGTTTCAGTGCTATTGTTCGAGTCTTAACAAGTATCTCGTGTCTGCTGATGTTATATTTTTGGAACGTATCCCTTTCTTTCCTACTTATACTTCTCTCAATAAGGGGGATTATGATGATCTATTAGTTTATCATGTCATTTCTTGGCTCACTGATATTCCTTCTCACCATGTTCCCACCCCACCACCACCACCACCACCACCACCACCACCCATTCACCGGTCTATTCCAGAAGACGACACCCTCCTGATGTATGTTAGACGCCTATCTCTTCTTTGGCATCGAATCCCGTGACAAGTGATATTGCTCTTCACAAAGGTAGACGTTAGTGCACTTATCCTATTTCCTCTTTTGTATCTTATGATCACTTATCTTCTTCCTCTTGTTCTTTTATTGCTTTTCTCGACTCTTTGACTCTTCTGAAAACAGTTCATGAAGCCTCATCCCATCCCGGTTGGCGTGAAGCTATGATAGAGGAGATGAATGCTTTGGATGATAATGGTACTTAGGATTTAGTAAACTTACCTGCAGGAAAAAAAGGCTATTGCCGATAGATCTGTGGCTAGGCTTAAAGCTTGTCTTGTGGCTGAGGGGTATGCTCAGACTAATGGTGTGGATTATTCTGACACTTTCTCTCCTATAGCCAAATTAGCATTTGTTCGCCTATTTATTTCTATGGCAGCTGATAAGTGTGTTTTAACACACTTATTTAATACCTAAAAAAGCTAATTATTGATTAAAATGAGTAAATTTCTACTTACAATTGTGTGACATTTGCTTTGTAGGCCAAAAATCACCTAAGAAGAGAGAACAAAGCAAAATGAAGAAAAAAGGACCAAAAGCGTACAAAAAGTGTGAAGTTGGGGACCAAAGTGAACAAGTCAAAAAGTTGGAGGACCTTGGGTTGCAATTTTTGGAGGGCAAAATTGGTATAAAGATCAAAACTTGAGGACCAGATTGTACATGATCAAAGTTAAGGGACTGAAATGCAATTATGTGGAGGACTAAGATAGACAAAAGGAAGAAAAAAAAGAAGAAAAATGCCCGTGCCCGCGCGCAGGCTTAATTTGGTGCCCGCGCTAGAAGGGGTTTTTCATATACCGAGCCTAAAATGTTTATACCGTGCCCGCGCGCCAAGAATGCCCGTGCGCGCGCACCGCTTTCCGGCTGGGCAAATTTTGCCTATTTCGCGTGAAATTCGGGGGTTCTTTTGCAATTTCATCATAGTCGATTTTTGGCCCTTTAAATGCCATTTTTCTCTTCACTTCTAGGGCAAGGAACATAAGAGAACATTTCAAAAGAGAGAATAGACAAGAAGAAGGAGACAATATCTAACAAAAATTTAGGAGTTTGAAGGGATATTCAAGAGTTCAATCCAATATATCTCATAGAATATATTCAAGGAAAGGTTTTCTTCTATTATCTTGAATTTTTCTATTATCTTCCTAATTTTGTAATGGGTTCTCTCCTTATTTTCTTTTTGTGCTTCTATTCCACAATGGGCTAAGTGTTTAATATTAGGATTTATGGTGTAACTTGACCTAAGTTTCATTAATATTAATATTCATCATTTAATGCTTTAATTTCTATGGTTATTGTGCATTTATTATTGTGTTTCGATTTTTATCATGTATGTGGCCAATAGATGATTGAGTTAGGTGGTTTGTGCAATCATTGAGAGGTTTTTGTGCATTCTTGGACTAAAATAATTAATGCCCTATGTTGCTTTAGGAGATAGAGATATACTCCAAAACTCTAGGTGACCCATTGAGTATTTTCACATTGATTTAATGCGGTTGTTTGGTTTTAATCGACATAGAGATATAGTAGGTTAACCAATCAATTAGGGTTAATTTCGCTCGAGAGAGGTAATTAACTAAACTTGAAAAATCGGGTCTAATGTCTTAACTTGGTAATTTGCATTGTTGGTTTATTGCGATATTAAAGAAATGACGGTCAAGTGACATCGTAAATCCTAACTCATTTATAATCCAAATTTACTTCTCTTTTATAATAGTTATTTTAATTGATTTTCAAATTCATTTTCTCTTTCGTCTCACATATGAAATCAAATTGTGTGTTTGTTTTTAGTGTTAAAATTAAATTGACTAAGTTGTGTAATCAAAAGTAACATTCCTCGAGGGATCGACAACCCGGACTAAAAAAGTTCACTTTATTACTTGAACGCGACTCGTGCACTTGCGGTATATTATTTTAGCGAACAGCAGCTACTCATAATTGGCCTCTATATCAATTAGATATCAAAAATTCATTTTTACATGGTGATCTTTCAAAGGAAGTTTATATGGAGCAACCACTAGGGTTTGTTGCTTAGGGGGAGTATTGGAAAGTGTGTCATCTTCGAAAGTCATTATATGGTTTGAAACAGAGTCCACGTGTTTGGTTTGTAAAATTTAGTCAGGCAGTGGAAAAGTTCGGAATGCAAAAGAGCAAGTCTGACCACTCAGTCTTCTACAACTAATCTGAATCCGACATTATTCTCCTTATTGTGTACGTTGATGATATTATTATTATTGATAGTAATACTTTGGGGATTTCATCCCTAAAGTCCTTTCTTCACACCCAATTTCATATGAAAGATTTAGGGGCTTTGTAGTATTTCTTGGGAATTGAGGTGACATGAAACAAGAGAGACATTTCTTATCTCAGAGAAAATATGTGCTTGACTTATTAATTGAGACAGGAAAATTGGGAGCTAAGCCAAGCAGTGCTCCAATGCTTCCTAATTTGCACCTTACCAAAGATGGTAACTTGTTTGAAGATCCTGAGAAGTATAGAAGACTGGTTGGAAAATTGAACTATCTTATAGTAACTCATCCTGATATTGCGTACTCTGTCCGTATTGTAAGTTAATACATGTCTTTCCCAACATTGCACCATTGGACAACTTTAGAACAGATCCTATATTATTTAAAGGGAGCTCCTGGATGTGGGATACTGTACAAAAACTATGGACATACTCACATCGAATGTTTCTCAGATGCAGACTGGGCAGGTTCGAAGATTGACCGAAGATCCACTATCGGCTACTGTGTTTTTGTTGGAGGAAATTTGATTTCATGGAAAAGCAAGAAGCAAAATATTGTGTCCCGATCCAGTGCAGAATCAGAATATAGAGCTATGACACAGCCTGTGTGTGAGATCATTTGGATATAAAAACTCTTAACTGAAGTTGGTTTTAAGACTTCAACACCAGCAAAGTTGTGGTATGACAATCAAGCTGTTCTTCATATTACGTCTACTCCAGTGTTTCATGAACGAACTAAACATATCGAAATTGACTGTCATTTCGTTCGTGAAAAACTATAGTAAAAGTTAATCTCTACATGATATGTGAAAACTGGAGAACAATTAGGAGATATTTTCACAAAAGCTCTAACGCATAATCCAAATCTTGCTGTGCGAATACTGTACACACCTTAACTTGCCATAACAAAAATCTAGTGCTCCGATCCAAAAGCGGAATTTCATACTTCATGGAAGTCATCGCGAACAACAAACTTCTAACAAATCAAACACTGCGCTCTTATGCCACTTGTTATGAAACAAACAAGATACCAAATTCGTTTTGATACCACTTGTTATGAAACCAATCGTCGGATTGAAATGTTGAAGTTATATGACACAATAATGAATTATTTGATCACAAGCAAAACAATAAAAAAAAAAGACAAGAAAATATGACAGATGAATTAAGAGATTTTATTGCACTAATAATAATAGAGAAATATACAATTGATTTTAATGTTATGGTAATTTCTTTTCTCACGCTTATGAAATTGTATAAAAGAGCCTAATATATATATATATATAGGAGACGTTAAAACCCTCCTAGTAGAGTTGTTGATGAAGTAATATGCCAAAAAATTGAGTCTAAAACGAAAAAGGAGAGAAAAAGGCGCGCCGCGGCGCCCACGTCCCGGCGCCGGGCGTTCTGCTAGAATTTTTTTTATTTTTTGTTTCCAAATTATTTTCTCCATCCCGAACTCTTCTTCAAGTGCAATACCAATTTTCAACTCCCAATGAATTTCCAAAATAGAATTTCAACTTGATATAGGACTCCAATAATATTCCTAATTGAATTCTTTTTGACATATATTTCAATTATTTCAACAAGAAATTCGAATCACACCTAAATTCTAACATGTTTCACGCTTTTCCATTTTTATACAATCTTCCTTACTTTCAATAGGGGCAGAGAAAACTTTCATTTCTTATTTTTTCATACTTTTTTATTCATTTTGCTACCCGCATTTTGTCGTCAATTCTCACCATCGCATGATTCCTCGACCTTGATATTAATTTCACCGTCTCCTTTTCTTTTCTCCAATTAGCTTCTTTGTACTTTCTTTTCTGTTTTCTTACGTTCCTTATTTTCTAATTTCCTCGCGCCCTATGTGAAATGGCAAACTGAGGTGGTGGTGGGGGTAGAGAAAACTTTAATTTATTATTTTTCTGTTTATTTTTATTCATTTCCCTCCGCCCATTTTGTATTCAATTTTCACTATCCGCATGAGTCCTCGACCCTCATATAATTTCACCCCCCCCACACTTCCATCCTAGCCAACAGACTTCCTTTACTCCTTTTTCCCTTATTTCTCATTTTCCTCGCATATTAGTTGAAATGGCAAATTGAGGCAGCGACACAAGCAGGGGAGAAAATTTTAATTTCTTATTTTCTCGTGAATTTTTGTTATTCTCCCTTTATCCAATTGTCAATTCTCACCTCCCTCACGATTCATTGACTATACTATAACTTTCACCATCTCCATCTTCGCCAACTAGCTACCCTTTTATCTCTTTTCCATTTTCTTACATGCTCCCCTTGTACTCTAATTTCCTCGCCCCTACCGAAAATGTGAATTGAGGTGACACTAGGAGAAACTTTAATCTCTTATTTTAGTTAATTTTTATTTATTTCCCTCCATCCTATTTCATCAGTACAATTGAACTTAATAAAATTTGTCTCCAAGGCACACAAATTATCAAGTTGTGCTTAAGATAATATCCATCCCCATTAGAAGGTGCGAAGTGGTTAGAATTCATCTCAGATACAATGGAGCCTATATTATCTTCAAATCGTACTTCTGAAAATAATTACAATACTTTAATTTTTGCTAGCCTTCAAAGATTTATGAAATTCTCCCTTTATAATTTTGTCAAATGGAGGCTTAGGAGATTTGTCTAAACCCGTACTAGTGAAGCCCCAAATTCAGTCCAGTTCGATACCACAATGCAAATTCTCAGCATGCTACTAATATCACCACAAAGTTCCCAAGGACTAGCCAACCAACCTTGTGGTTTAGCTTGCAGGAAATTAATTTCATGAGTGAAGACTATATGAAGAATAATTGAACTTCTGGTAAAGAATTGACGAGCGCTAAGAAGTTATCCAATATATTTATAGGTTAATTTACGATAAATTAAAATTTATCCTAGTATAAGTATAAAATAAGGATAAATACATTATCCTAATATGAAAATTCCAAAACCTTATTCTCCATTTTTCTCGTGAAATGGGAAATTGGGGGTGGCTATGAGGGTACAAGACAACATTAATTTCTATTCTTTGTTTATTTTTATTCATGTCCTTTCGCCCCATTTCCCATTTGTCGTTGATTCTCACAATTCGCGTAATCGCTCTTGCTATTCATCTCACCCTCTAATTCCTCTTTCCTCACCAGTGGGTTTTCTTTATTCTCTTGTCATTTTCTTACCAAGCCAACTTTCTTTATTTTCCATTTTCACTCACAAATTACCTGAAAGGGAAAATAGTGATGGCGGTGCGAGGTTTCATGAGTTACCTTTCTTCTTAGCACAGAAAGGGACACCGTGCGGCAGTAGTCTGCTCCGCTAGACTACCTTCCGTCTTTTCTCGGTCGTGTCGGGACGAAAGTAAATTTGATCACAATTTAAAGAAAACTTACAACATGAAATTGAAACGCATTGAAATAAACTTGATCATTGATTGCTAGAAAACTGAACATTACAACAGACGAAAGTAGGAAATTACAATGGCCAGTGCAGGGGGCAAACACTAGTAAGCTTGAAAATATTTGAAAAACCAATACCCCCTATAATAGACTTCGGAACAAAAACCCAAATGACGGGCGTAGACGCCTTTTGGCCGAAGAATCATACTAAAATTATCTAATTTCTATTTATTTAAATAAATTATTTGCAATGATAGGATCACGGGGTTTAAGCAAAGCTACAACCTGTAACATTTTCTCCCATTTGTTTTGGCGATGTCCTCGGAGCCATTGAGTATTCTTCTTGCTGTTGCATCCGCTCCATTTGACCAAGTACTCTTGAAGATATTTCCTAGAAGTTTGAGTAGTTTGGTAGCCAAAAATCTTTTCAACAACCTTCATTTCTGATCATTTCACTTTAAGCGTTGATTGCTTCAAATCTGCGGACTTTTTGTACTGTTGCTGTTCGTTATCTACAGTATGGAGGAGTAACGGTTGCTGGCTAGTAGTAATTTCAAAAGGACTTTCATTGGAAGAAAAGCTCTTTTGAACATTGAAACACATATGAGCTACATTCGAAAGCTTCACCCGAATTTCATGTGAAGCAGAGGTAAAGTGCTGAAAAATAGTGTCCCATCGTAGAATTGAACTGCTCTATCTGTCAATCTGATTTTCGGTGAATACTAGAATTCACGCCCAAAGTTGGACCAAGAAGTCTGAACAATTCAGTCTAAAATATGCCAATAAATCGAGAATCTCGATCATTGACGATAGGCGGTCCCCAATATTTGACAATATGCTTGAAGAAAAGTTGAGCGTCTCTTCGGTTGATACGTACTTGGACACTGTACTAAAAGTTGAGTCTTTAGATAAACGGTCCATCCCGATGATGATGGTGCCAAAGTCTCCATCTCTTGGCAATCCACTAATGTAGTTCGTCGATCCACTCTCAACTGATCCATTCAGGATGGAAAGGGGCTCCAGTAAGCCCGTCTCTTTCTGATGATCTGCCACATCTTGCTGACGAACAAATCAAGTTTTCCCATAACCTGCAATGTCATCCCGCCTTTGAGACCAGTAGTATGCACGTTGTAGTAGTGTAGAAGTGTACTCCACGATAGTCCAACTTCCCAACACTTCTCCCTCTTGTTTTCGAAGCTCTTCAAGCTCCGACTGAGCCATACAGTATGGTGCTTTAGTGGGAGGTTTGGCACCTGGAACAAGTCCAATCCCACGATCAATTGCCCTCCTTGTTGGCAATTTACGTGGTAACACATCCGGTATGATGTCTTCAAATTCCTTAAACCCGGTGATAGGTTTTGGAGTAGAGCCGGTTGTCTCTTCGATTTTCTCTACTTGAAGAGAGCACAAAAATGATGGTTCATTCCTCTTGAAACCTTTGCTATATTGCATGGCCGAGACGCATTTCTCACCAGTTTTCACAACCTGTGTGGGAATAATGAATTGTTTGCTACCCATCATTATTAATAAGTCAGAATGCGGCAACACTGCTGTCTTTGTATCCCGAAGATATTCCAATCCGAGAATGAGCTTGAAATCATCTATCTGAACTACCGAAAAATTTGTCATTCCTTCGAAGGGACCTACTTTGATCGACACAAATTTTGCTATTCCCACTATTGGTTAAGTAGCGAAATTGATTGCTTTGACATTCTCCTTACCTCTTTCCAGAACAAGTCCGAACCGCTCTACTTCGGAACTTGCGAGGTAGTTGTGTGTGGCACCGGTGTCTACCATAGCCCTGATTGGCTTTCCATTGATCCTCACATCAATGTACATTAGGCCTTTAGCCTTGCAAGTACGAGCCTTCGATTCTTTCAAGGGAACTCTATCCCTTTTAGTAGCTCGGTGCGATAATGTATTGCACCAATGCGAGAATGTACCAACTACATCCTCATCCCCTTCGAAGTCGGTGTCACCACGACAGCTAGCTTGTGGGGTATTTTACTTTGAACTCGAGCCCCCAATTGCTAGTTGACAATATGCATTCACCATCCGTTTTTGAGGACACTCTGCAACTCGATGAGGTCCTTCACATAGAAAGCAAGAGCGACATCAGATCTGCCCTCCTTTGCTTTTCCATGATTTCAGTCATTACTGGTACTGCCGTTATAGTTTCCTTGACTGCTATTTTGATAGTTTCCCTATGAGTTACTTTGGCGGTTGCCTTGATATGGTCTTCCCCTATTCTAAGAGCAACGCTCTCCCATATTTGAGTTCGAGCTCGGTCTGAAAGGTCTCCTTCTACCTTCAACCGATTGACTATTTCTTGAAGGTCGATCTTCGCTCGATTCCGGTTGATAGTCACTTACACATTCAACAGCTCTCATAGCTGAGCTCAAATCAGAGACCTTCTGTCTTTGAAGTTTCGTGCGTGTCCACGGTTTCAACCCTTCTATGAAGGTGAATAGCTTATCGTTCTTTGACATATCTCGGATGTTCAACATATGCCCCGAGAAGGCTTTCACATACTTCTTGATGGAGCTTATATGTTTCAGTTCTCGTAAGGCCGGACGTGCCTCATATTCCACATTCTCTGGGAAGAACTGAGATCTGATTGCCTCCTTGAAAAGATCCCAAGAATCAATTCGGACCCTATTGGCCTGAATATCAACATACTTCGTCCGCCACCATAACTTTGCATCTCCACCTAGATACATGGTAGCTGTTGTGACCTTTCTTGCTTTATCCTTGATCGAAGCTACAAAAAAGTATTATTCTATGTCAAACAAGAAGTTATCAACTTCTTTAGCATCGTATGCCCCTTCGTAGGTACACGGTTTTGGAATTCTGAGTCTATGCACTGACTCATGTGCGATGTCTTGTCCGTTGCCAATCGCGCATTGAAACACTAGTAACTGAGTTCTCAACGCTCCCATCTCATCCTGCAGATCAGGTATGATACCAACAACTTTAGTCATAGCTACGCAAGCCTCTTGGCTTTCATCCAATTGGATGCGTAATTCCCGAATTTCCGTCTCTTCCACCTCAACCTTTTCTCCGAGATTTTTCATGGCAAAACACAACCTAGTGTTTGTCACCTCAAGCGCCTCCAAACGCTATCTGGTGTTCCTCTTTTGAACATCTACATCTCCGTGGTGTTCGAGAAATTTGGATCAATTTCCTTAGCTTTCTTATTGAGATCTTGAGCCGCAGCTCTGATACTAACTTTCACGGGTTACCTTTCTTCTTAGCACAGAAAGGGATATCGTGATATAGTAGTCTGCTTCGCTAGACTACCTTCCGCCTTTTCTCGGTTGTGTCGAGACGAAAGTAAAATTTGATCACAATTTAAAGAAAGCTTGCCACATGAAATTAAAATGCATTGAAATAAACTTGATCATTGATTGTTAGAAAGCTGAACATTACAATAGACGAAAGCAGGAAATTACAATGGCTAGTGCAGGGAGCGAACACTAGTAAACTTGAAAATGTTTGAAAGACCAATACCCCTATAATAGACTCCGGAGCAAAAACCCAAATGACGGGAGTAGACGTCTTTTAGCCGAAGAATCATACTAAAATTTTCTAATTTCTATATATTTAAATAAATTATTTACAATGATAGCATCACGGGGCTTAAGCAAAGCTGCAATCCTCGCTTGTGGGTTTTCTTTATTCTCTTGTCATTTTCGTACCAAGCCAACTTTCTTTATTTTCCATTTTCACTCACAAATTACATGAATGGGAAAATAGTGATAGCGGTGCGAGGGATAGAGAAAACTTTAATTTCTTATTTTTCATTTTCCTTTGCCCCATCCGTCTTCTATTCTCACGATTCCATTGATTCCTCATCACTGCTACCAATTTCACTCTCTATTTCTTTCGGTAAACTGACTTTTCTTTACTCTCTTTTCTATTTTCGAACAACATTCCTTATGTTCATATTCCTTGACCCTAACCTGAAATAGCAAATTGTGGTGGCAATGGGATAGTGGAGAAAACTTTAATTTCTCATTCTCCTGCGTATCTTTTTATTTATTTCTTTTAGCCCCATCTATTACCAGTTTTCACCATTCCATAATTCCTCGACCTTCTTGTTAATCTCACCCCCTCTTTCCTCCTTCATTGTAAACTGGCTTCCATTTACTATTTTTTCCACTTCTCTACTAGCCTTCAATATTCTCGATTTTCCTAACCCCCACTTGAAATGGCAATCGAGGTTACACAAGGCGGAGGAGAAAACTTATATTTATTATTTTTGTTTTTAAATTGAAAATATAAGTATACCTTTTAAATCAAAACTAATTTTTAATGACTTTTTGAGCAAAATCCTTCTATTTTGAGATCAAATTACTGCCAAAGTAAAAAGACTTAAAACTTCAAAAATATAAGTTAGCATCTAAAATCATACCACTGCAATTTCCTACACACACATGTATGTGTTAGTGCGTGTGTGTGTTATCTGCATCTCCTTATTCCAAGAAACCCCAAACCTTGACCATAAATTCCTCTCAAAACTTCATATCTTCTAACACATTTAACCCCCCAAAAATCATCACTTTTTGGACTAAGATTTACCCTTTCAGTCACTGAAATTACCATCTCACGTCCTCACTGATTAACCGGTGTTTTTTAACCATCTACATATTTTCAAGACCCAATTTTCCTGCAATACACACTGTTCCTTTATTGCCCCCCCTTCTCGTCTTCCTCTCTCACATCACTCATAAGTCTTGCCTCTGAAATCTCACAACTCGACGAACCCATTTTTATTATCCATCTATTGTATTATAATCTTGATTAATTATACTTGTTTTCGTCTGTAGCTTCTATTTTCTTTTGCCCCTTCGTAGCTTATTTGGGTTTCTTATTGTTTTTGTTTGTGGGAAAAACCCCGACTTTTTTTTTCTCCTCTTGTGGCCCTTTTGAATGGATTAGCAATTTTTGACAATTTTTTAATTTTTTTTTTGCTTCAATGCAAGCCCTTGATCTTGCATGTAACTCTTCCCTAGACCCGTCTACAACCGATCGGACCACCATGTCCGATGCCTCATCTCCGATCCGCTCCTCGGAAAACCCTGACAACCCGAATACCCATGTGAAAAACAATTGTGTTGAGAACATCAAGGAAGGTAATGTTAACAATACTAGTATAAGTAATAATGATAATAATGTAGTGGTCAGGAGGGAGAGGCCGTCCAGGGCATGTACACAGAGGGCGGCAGCCAGGTTGCAGGCGGCGGCAGAGGCGGAGGCAGTGATGGCTGAGGCGGAGAGGAAGCGAAAGAAGACCAAGAGGAGGGAGAGGTTGGCGGCCCGGCTTCTGAAGGAGTCGTCTGAGGAGGAGGAGGGGGTCAGGCAGGAGGGGGAGGGGGAGGGGGAGGAGCAAGATGGAGAGGAGAATGGGTCCCTCTTGTCGCCGTTGCAGCAATGTAGTAAAATAGTGACCTCCCTGGTGGGGGAGCCGGAGCCCTCACAGTTACCGCGATGGACCATTCGATCCATGTGGCAGTTGGCTTCTATACTCAATTTCTTGAATGTATGTAATGAGAGAATAAGATGAAAAGTGATAAAGATTAGAATTTTTCTATTTGAAAGCTAATGTGTGTCTTCTGTGTTGTGTGAAGGTATTTAGGCATTTGTTGAATATTAAAGTAGAGTTTTCTGCTGAAGAGTTTGAGACTGCTTTGATTATGCCTAATAATACTTTGGGGGATATACATATGCCATTGTTGAAGGTTAGTGCTTTACATCTGGCTCAATTTCAGATTGTGTGCAACTTTATCACTTGTGTTAATGTGAATCTCCATGGTTGTTCTTGGTGTTTCTGTGGTGGCTTCAGAAGTTTATGCATCTCTTTCTTGCAGAATAGATGGAATAATTGTTACTTGGAAGGTAGGTTTAGATGACTATCAAAGTTGCACTTGCATTTGCAGGGTGTGCCATAACAAATTGCATGGAAGGTTATACGTATGGGGTCTGTGGGGAATGAAGTGATTTGCTTAGACTGAAGCATTTATCATCTTGTTTTTGAAGTATTAGTATATTTAGGTCAATGTTCCATTATATAAGCCTTGTGAAAGACATTATAAGCTAACCCATTGTCTTGGAGGTGAATTGGCCTGCTTCAGAGCTATGCTTCTCACTCGTGTTCTGCTCAGACGTTTGTCAATTGCCGCTTTCATTCAGCCATCTGCAGATCCTGGAGGAGATCTTTCATTCTTTTACTTTCTGTCCTTCTTTCTTTTTGTGTAGAATATCTCCTTGGAAGTCCTGCAAATTTCAGTAAAGAAGATACGTATCCACAAAGTACAGATATTTGAGATGCAAAGCCAGACTAGTGCTTAGTTGTGACTTATTTAAAATAGATTTGAATTTCCATTAGCATGTAGATCAGATGTATAAGCATATAAGATTTAACTTATTCTTGAAATTCCCACCAAAGTTCTTCTAACATAGATGAAGGAAATTGAAAAGGGGCGATGATACTAGATTCTTATGTTTATGTAGAACTATGTGTGTTGTAGATTATCACCAGGACTTCTCTGTAGTGTGCCATAGTAATAAGTTGAAAGGTTTACATGTCAGTTCACATTTTGCTAGTGACACAAGAAAAGAGGAAAGGGGTAGAATGCACCATTTCATTTTATGGTGTCAAACTCCTCCTTTCAGATGAAGCTGCTAAGAGATGGAATTTTAAGTGAAGTTGATATTGGTGCTAAGCTGATGATTGGGAGGAATTCTCATTGAAATACTAGCGTTCATGGAAATACCATACTTAGTTGGAATTTGACTTGTGGTTCTGATTTTAGATTGGACAGCTAGATGACTATATGTTTCTGGTTATTAGCAGTCTATTGAAATTAGAGCCATATAAACTCTACCTAGTCTATTGGAATGACATGCAGGTAAATGGGAAGTCTAGGGACCAATTAGAAACTCACTGAGGACACACCTTCTTTCCCTACCATTTGGCTATCATAGAGGCTTCTCAACTCTCTTGTTAGGCTTTCAAATGTTATGTCAATTATTGGATTTTTGGTTGTCGGCGACAAGGGCGAATTTCATGGACTGGTTTAGAGTTGTTTGCTCTTCTCCAATTTCTGGATTTGTTTTGGGTTCTTGCCCTTAATGCAGTGTGATAGATTCTTTTTTGGTAATATCTTTGCGTCATTAAATTATTCATACCCTGTGGAGATGCTATCTCACATCTCTTTCTTAATTCTCTGTTGAACCGCAGTTTCAACGTTTCATGATTTGTTGTATAGTGCTGTTTTTTATCTGTGTTTGTGTCCTTGTCTTTCCTTATCTATACAATCTGTACAAAGTTTCTGAAGCATTATTCTATTATACATTTTTTTACATGCTACCATAACAAGCATTCTTATATATATTTTCCTTGATTTTTAAGGCAATTCCTCCTGTCACAAGAATGGCGTTGGGACATGGTACTTGGATAACTGTTTTATGCAGAAAACTGAGAGATTGGTGGCATTGGGTAATTAATTAGTGGCATTGAACAGATTTTTGGATGAATTGAACCCATTTTTCTAACAATATCTGATGGTTACTTACATTGCAGGTTGCAGAGGGAGATATACCTATAGTTGCATCACATGGGTTAGTAGACATGCATTTTCAGTAGACTTCTAATATTGTGCTTGTTCTTGGCTTTAGGAAAATGGATTTGTGGATATTTACAAGTTTCGATGTCGTTTTAGGGCCGAAATTGAAGCATACAATGCACTTGACCCCGGCGTTCGTGTGGTGATTCTGAAAGCATTATGTGATATTCGTGTTGAGGTACTTTCTTGAAAGATTATTTTGATTTGATCCAAACAACTTTACTGAATCCCTTTTCAAATTCAAGTGGTAATCAAATCCTTAAAAACTGACTTTTGGTGCTTACATGTTTCCGTTTTTAACTGGAACATATTTCCTTCTAAGAAATATTCACCATTCTAAGGGAAATATGTGATGCATGTGTGGTTTGACATTCAAATAATGATTACAACCCAATCTTGATCTGAGAGAATCTGTTCCTTTTAAATTCGTCTTCAAAAGTAAATTAAGAGTTCTATAACAATCATCATCGTATTAAAATTGAGATATTAAGAGCTCATCAATTGAAATGTTGATGCATGGAGGATGAGAAGCCTGTATTGATGAGCTGTACATATTCCTGGTAAAAATGTCTCCAAAAGATATAACACATTTTAAGAGGTCATTTTGACATTCTAAAATAGTTATTTTGGCACTTGTTGGATGGCTCACTAAAGTTTCATGACCGTGCTTTTTTCGGAACTTACAAGCACAATGTATAATGTGAATGAACATTGAAGGGCAAATTGTTGAGTGACCTGTGGTGTCTTTGACTTGTGCGATATAAACTATGCACACTGGTCAATCAAGTTCTTTATGACAAAAAAATATTCAACTTTAGGTGTGGGGTTGAAGCTCGAGTTTCATTTCATTAACAAGCTCTCACTAGTCAAACAAAGCCTTGCTCGAGGCTTTGGAAACTTACTGCGAGTTCCCGCTCTTACAATTTATGCTATTCGATAAAATTGATGTATCTTTTTGGTGTGTTTATACTGAATAATACTACAATCTGCAGCAAGAAGATATTAGGAGCTTTATAGATGACTCAATAAAACATGGTGTGCCGCATTCAGTATTTCGCAAAGAACGCCTCGGGGGTGATTCACACGGAATCTCGTATTGGTAATTTACATTTAGTGGCAAAGGACTGATCATTAATATCTGTAATTTAAACGTTCATTTTGTCATACAGTTTTAGTAAGGACATGAAAGTTGCCTTTATTGAAATGATATGAACTATTTTTCTTGTAATCCACGATATTCACTGTTCTGCTTGTTCTCATTGAAATATGTGTTGTTATATAGGTATGAAGATGATCCTTTCATTGGCCAGCGCCTGTACCGAGAGATTAGGAAAGTTGAGGTGAAGAAAGGAAAAGGAAAGAGCATACCCCCCATTCCTCCTTCATGTTATCAATGGGAAGCAGTTGCTACTAATTTAGATGAATTCCAAAATGTTTCTGTAAGCTTTTCCATGCACTAATTCTATTCACTATTACTGTTCCAAAATGAATCTGGAATCACTTTATTCAATCTCAAGATAGCTTTGAAAAGCTCCAAAACACTAGACAATGTCAATTCTATCAAGGAAGTAGGGATGCATGTGTATTCATGGGAGTATAAAAAATGCTCCAGCTTGAACTTGGAGACTCAAAATTTTAAATTGATTTTGAAGTTGGAAGACATATTTTGATCAAAAACATTCTTAAAAAATCTGAAACTGATGAAGAAACTGCATATTTTCTCGTACAAAAATACAAGAAAGTAAGTACACAACAAACTCTGAAGCCAAAATTTGATGAATAATGTCTACAAGGATCATTGGTTGGATCTGAATAAATTCCACATTTTTTCCTTTATATTTACTTGATTTATGATACTTTTGTTGCCTGCTTTTTTATTATAGTGTACTGCTCTCCATTTTGAATATAGTGAAACTGAAATAGATAAAACCTAAGAAGCGCGGAATCCGATACATAATTTGAATACGATACAATATGGATACGTAGATATTACTTTTTAAAAAAAATTAGGATACGCTAATACTTGTGTATATATATATAATATGTGTAGTACTTTTAATAAGTTAAATCATAAAATTCTGCATAATTTTATTGTTATAGAAAAAATTAAAATAGAAGCCTGACTATAATAATAAAACAAAATACTAAAGCTTTTTATCTTAATCTGTAATTTTCCAACTTCATTTGCTTCAACACCACCATCATCAGCTTCTTCATCGTCATTAAAAATTACTCTCTCGAACTCTAACTCATCTAATGATAAATTAGTAACCTCAAGCAGTCCAACACCTTCAAGAATATCAAATGAGTCTCTGATAATGTCTAAATTTTGGATTCTCCTTTTGAATAGAAGTTTATTTTTCTTGATAAAAAACACAGATTAATATGAATGAAAATTAATTATTTGTATCGTTGTTGAGTCATTTTATTCTTCTCATAAAGTACACAAAAGAATAGGTTTCAATCATAAATATTAATTGAAAAACTTTGTCATCTATTACCACTAAGTATTTATCTATTTTCAGTAAATTATTAATTATAAAAATAGTTATCTATTAAACAAAAAACTTTTGTAATCTATTTTGAATAATAATAAGTTTTTAAAGTAGTTTAAAGCCAATAAAATTCTTGTTCACGTGTTTGATACGTATCGGAAATTTAAAAATATAAAAATAATTAAAAAATTCGCATCCATTACATATTTGATATTATCCAAGCCTGGATACGCATCAGATACAGTACGCAATAAGTTTACACATACCCATACTTCTTAGGATAAAACTTGGAAACAAATTGCCTAGGTGCAACATGAGTTTCACGGCTGCATAAATCATCTGATCCATATAATTTCAGGCAAGTTTGAGCTGGGTTAAAATTTGGGGGATAAATTCTTGATGATACCCAGCACCTAGTTATGGTTGGCTTATATTATGGCTGTATGGATGGCATCCAACAAGCCTGGTTTTTTAAAAAGCACAAGTGGTAGAAGTATTGTTTTGAGTTCTGACTTTTTAACCTGGAAACATAGCAAGTATGTAATAATTAATCAAACATATCAAATATATTCCAACTTTGTGGCACTGCCCTTCAACATAAAGATGAGGGGAACAATGGGTGAATCTCTCAATGTATGTGAAGATCTGAAAAGGTAGGTAGCGCATTGAACCATAGAACAAAGAAAGGCAAACGCAAGAGCTTAAGGAAAAACTACAGCAGAAACAGTATTTTAGGAAAGAGTTATATATAGGAGCACTGTTATAACAGGCCACTCATCTTATTATCTTGTAGACAATCTCTGTTGTTAATAGAAAGCCTCTAGTATGGTGCGTTTGATTGTTCACGCATGTCTGCAACAACTGTATATTAAATTAGGGCTTCATAATATGTAAAATGCATTCCATTCCAAATGAGGTACTTCTTTGCCCGTAAAGCTCATTCCTAAGGTGCTTGATAATCTCAACAGCACCTTACACTACCTTTTCGCTGTAGTTTCTAAATATAGGAATTCATACGTTTTCCTTCTTCGTTCCATGTCCATCTGAATTTCACTCCTGTTTGCAGGAGAAGCTCTTTTCAAGTAAAAATAGAACAGAGGTTTCCATTGGGAAGAAATTGAAAAAAGACATGCTTCCTGAAGTTGAGAAGGTCCACAAGGTGTACTCTTGATTGGAATATAATATGTACTGCATCTTCGTTTAGTTTGGATATTATGCTTTATTCAGTCACATCACCCTTTTCACTTCAAAAAAAAAAATTGTCACTAGTTTAAAAAATGTAGATGAATTTTCCTTTCTGAGTCTCTTTGGGGGTTATTGGCACTAAGATGTGCTATTTATGCAGAGAAAAGAGAGACTGTTAAAGAAGCAACATAGACAAGCTCTTATGCTTGATAACCTGATCAACATTGATGGTCTTGGTGCTGGTCGCTCCCTCCGTGATAGAAAACCTGTAACCTATACCTTTGGTAAGACTAATCTAATTCTCTTTCACGCAATTGTCTCATTTGCCCCATCTTTGTGTTAATGAATTCAATAGAACTTCAAAATATTTATTCAAATGATAAATTATTGGAGAACTGTTGGCTCTCTCTCTCTCTCTCTCTCACACACACTTACACAACCGCATGCCCCGCGCACAAATGAAAATCGTTCCACTCAACGTGAAATTCGTTTCGCTTATGGTTTCTTATGCTTTGATTTTTCTTATTCTTTTTTGAGGGGTTGGAATGGGAATGGGGATAGGGATAGGGATAGGGATATGGAGTATATGTGAGAGTGGAGTTGCTTAATAGTTCAATATTTATCTGGCAAATCATAGATCTCATTGTCTATTTTGAAAATACTAAGTTCCTGGCTCCATAGAACTCCCTGCTTGCGATGTGCCTGGTTTTGGCAGCTTATTTGGAATATCCACTCTTCACGGTTTCACAGACTGAATGGTTATACACTTGTCTAAGTTTTTTGTGTTGTCATTGATAGAACTCCTTTGATATTGTGCTTTATTATGCATGAGCAATGGCTCAATTTCTCTGTTGGCATCTAGACCCAATTGTTTAAATTCTGATTATCATGCTGATTATATTGCAGATGATTATGATCGATCCATTAACGAGGCTATCAAGGTCACCAAGTATGAATCCTAGTCACCCTTTAGATCTATTTCTTTCTCATTCTTTTTCTTTGGATCATAGTCACTAAGATTGTTTTGACGTATCTGTGTACTCCCCCACATCAGGAAGAAACAACCTTCCCCGGAACCTTTTGACAGAAGAGATCCTCACATGAAACATGAAGTATCTACAAATGGCGGATTGGTTGGTCCTTCACAATATTATCAACAGGCCTCGTTCAGTTCTCTGTCTCCAAAATCACCTGATAATGATGAATTTTATGATGATCAAGAAGCTGAAACATTGGACTACAGGTACTCCATTAGCCTTTTTTTTTTGGTTGGAGTCGGCGGGGTTAGTTATCTACCCGTGTACTAACTGATTATCTCGTGGCTGGTAGCAATCGCCGAAGGCAGAAGCCTCAGAGGTTGAAAGAGTTTGTTGATGCTGTCTCAGATAACGAGGTAGATTCTGATAGTGATGATGATATTGTTGGTGAAGTTGTATATGATGAAGAATATCTAAGGAGACGAAAACAGAGGAAAATGTCGAGCAGCTCAGAAGGAGATGAAGAATATATGGGGGATGAAGAAAATCCTGAAGAGGAGGAGGAAGAGGAGGAAGATATCTTGAGTACAAGTGAGGAGAGTGATGAGCCCCATAAATATAAACACAAAACGTTGCCATCCCGCACCAGGAGGGAAACCAAATTGAGGTTGAGGTCAGTTGATGAGCTACAGTCTGGTCTCAGACGCAGTAAAAGGGCAACCCGAACTCGTATTGATTATAGACAGATTGAGATGTCTGAATCAGAAACTGAATCAATGAAACCTGAGAAGTTGAATGCATTAGACGAGCACACATCTGCTAGTGATAATAAAGAGTTCTCAATGGGAAGTCGAGATTCAGATTCGAGCAATGAAAAGCTTGAGATGAAAGTTGATCAGCCTACCGAGGAGCATCCTGAGACAAACAATGAGCAAACGCATCCACCAGAAAAATCAAATGAGACAGATCAAGACAAAGTTGGTGTACAGAAAAAGCATTTTCTTGATCTCAATGAGCTCGCTCCAGGCTCTGGCTTTGACGATATTCCCAACTCTACGAAAGATGAAGATAAAGACAATTTCTAAAGCCCATCCACCAGAATGCAATGATTGTAGGTTTTCTCCCAGAGAAACTTGTATGCTAGGTAACTTATAAACTGTGGTAAACCCACTCTACAGTGACTATTAGATAGTTCCTCGGCGAAATTTGATCATTTATATATGTTTCATTCTGTAGAATTGGCATTGAGCGAAGTTATATAGTTTCGGACATTCTTAGTATGTCTTGATTCAACAGAAAACAAATGAAGATAAGTGGATGGGAAATTTGTTGTGGGTGTTCTTGCTCATTCTCATCCGGTCACTGTACATTAAATTTTTTAAATGCTTGCTACAAAAGAATTTTCTTTATGATGCTCTCTACTCTTGGCTTCACATTTTCCGGGGGTAAGAATCAAATGGTCTATGTATGTAAACTCTGGTTTGGGTCGAATTTTGTCGATTGTACAATCGGGTTTAGAGCCTTGTTTGAAAAATTTTAGTGGAAATTACATGGAAGGCTACTTTTAAAAATTACATTTCAAAAATCAGATTTCAAGGTTGGTTTATACAAAAATCAGATAATAATATAATTTTTAAATATTAATAATAATCTTATAAAAATAATTTAATCTACAATACCCCATCCCACCCCAACCCTAACCATAAATCAATTTTCATTTCTATTTTCTTTAATCTATCCTTTGTGTTGTCTCTTCTACCGTCGTCGAGAGATCCACTGTTGTAGTTATGTTGTAGTAGTAACTGTGCAAACGTTGCCTGCAGTAACTGTGCGTGACATTGTGCTCGTTGTGCAACGCCTCACTTATGACACACGGCCTGCAGCGGCGTTGCGGTTGTGGACTACAGTCTCATGTGGGTTTGATAAGTCGATAGTAGTGATGCAGTGGTGGGGGCGACGACAGTGGGTTTTGGGATTTTTTGGGGGGTGTGGTGTGATATAGATGGTAATTGTGATTTTTTGTACAGGAGGTGGTGGTGCTGCTTTTGTTGGCCGTGGCCTTGATGGTAAGATGGCGGTGTCGGTGCGGGTGGAGATGACGGTGACGGTGGCGACAGCGGCGTTGGAGTTGACACAGGTGGTGGTTTGTTGGTGGTGGGGTGGTGGTGGTAGTGATTTTAAATTGTTGGAGGTAGTGCCGACGATGTTGTTGCTAGGAGATAGTGATGACGGTGTTGGCGGCAGTGCGACTAGAGGCAATGGTGAGGTAGTGATCACAAATTATTTGGTTGATTGTGACCAATAAATAATATGTAATCTAAAAACTTGTTAATTTATTACCGTGTAATAAATTATGAATAATAATTTTTTTGATTTGTGACCAAATAATTTGATAATTGTGACCAAATTGTAACCTTGATATATTTAATTAATAAAATATATTTTAATTAATTATTTCATAAATAGAATTTAATTAATATTTGATTTTTGAAGTTTTAAATTTTGTATCGTAGTTTTGAAATGAGTGATACTTAATCTCTTACATTTGAAATTGGGAAAAAAAAAATCATATTTCAGGTGTATGGTTTACACCATCAAAAGTCGGTAGATATTTTAAGAATTCAAAACTCAGGTATTAAGAAATTAATTAAAAATATTTATTAATTAGGTCACAATTTATTTATTGGTCACATATTATTAAATTAATTAGTCACTGATGATTTCGAGGTCACAAATTCAAAAAATTATAGGTCATAATTAATTTCATTGGTCATATACTTTCAAATTTGATCGTCATAGATTATTTTTCAGTTACATATTGTCAAGTTTTTAGGTCACAGTTAAATACTTAGTCACATATCACTAGGACTGTCCGTGGGTCGGTTCGGTTCTACTAGGTTCCAAAATTTTCGGGTATTTTATAAATGGACCCATTGGGTTCAAATATAATTATAAAACTGTTCGAGTTCAGTTTTATGCCATAATTAAATTTTTTAACATTTACAACAATACTACATAAATATAACTAATGACATTTCATTCGTAACTTTTAAAAATTAACGTAGTACAATTCGAACTATATAAATAACTAGCTATCGAATAACATTAATTCAATGCATACAAATATCAAAAAGTAGATATTAATATTAAAATGTCGGTGATCCATATTAAAAAATTGAGGCCTAAGGCTTAAAATTATGAAATGATTTGATTTAATTAATTAATTTGTTAATTTATTTAGAAAAAAATAAAATAATTTAATTAATTCAATAAACAAAATTATTTAGTTTCGATTCTTCGTCTAGACCCGAGACCCGACTCATACTCATCGGTTCTCGATTCGGGTATCCGTTCGGGTATTTAACTTATGAAGAACAGCTCGATTCGGATTCGGGACTTTTGGACACCCCTACATACCACTGGCACTACCACTTCAGCCACTTTTGACCACCATTACCCTGTCGCCGCCATCACCACCATGGCCACTAACATCGCCACTACCGCCGGATGAATATCAACACTACCACCAACCACGTTGCTATGCACAAAACACCACCACGCCGTCGTTCACGTCAGCAGCGTTGTGAACGGCAGCAGCGTCGCAACACTGACGTTGCTGCACGAACGACATTACGACGCTGCCGCAAACTGAGCAACGTCATCGCGATGTTGTCGACAACAGTGTCAGACGCAGAGAGAGGCTAGGGAGATAGGGGTAGGAGAATGAGAGAGACGCGAGAGAGAGGGGGAATAGAGTAGAGAGATAAATTAGGTTATCAATTAGGGTTTTAATATAGTATCTGATTTTTGAATAAATAAATTTTAGACCTGATTTTTAAAAACCAATTTTTAAACACCTGGTTTTATATATTACCACTTTGAAATTTTCCCTATCCTCTTTTAGTTTCAATATTCGTTCAACTCGAGAAACCTTTGCAAGCCTCCATCCTTTGTGGACCCCTAACATAAGATTAAAATTCCATCTGTCCCCACGGGCATGGCGCAATGGTAAAATATGAGGGTTCTCTACGGAGTATCGAATGTTCGAATCCCCACAGCAACTAGAAGGCAATATTGATGTTGGAATGCAACATCTACGTTGGAAGATAGATGTCCACAGGAAAGAGAACCGCAAATGTCCAGCTCAAGTGTGTATAAGTTGTGATCGCATTCGGATTAACCCGATTGACGAACTAGGGGGATGGCCGCCACTCCTTAAAATTTGTCGGGCGAAGATTGGATACTAAATCATAAAAAAAATCCAACTCTTTCAGAATCGTATCATACAGATAGACGGAAGGAGGCCTTTTCTATACTGAGGACTATAAAATCTCGATAAATTAATAATCTTGTTAAATAACAAAATTCTTCGATCCCAATTTGAGCCTACGTACTAAATTAATAGCCCTGCTAAATGCATAAGATAATATTTTTTTATAAAAAAAAAAAAATTTTAAGGTCCAACAATTATATAAATAACAACTACTTTAATTCATAAAAATTCATACAGTTCAAATTAACAAACTTTTAATCGAACAACATGTTTTCGACAATTAATCTCAAAACTATTTAATACACAAGATATAAATGTAAAGTGTAATAAGAGAAGTAAATATGCAAATTCGATATCTTAATTTAATTATTGTCACTTAAGTAGATATAACATAATGTAAATAACAATTTAAAGTAAAGTGCAATAATGTAAAGATGACAAGAGAATTTAGTAGGTTCAATATACAATGTGTTTTACGTCCTCGTTACCAAGCTCTCCGTCACGAGTAAGGCCAAATGCAATATAGTGGTAACTTACAAATAACGGGTATCAATCCTTAAGCGACTTACAACAAGGAGCACTTATCCTTAATGGACTTGCAACAATGAGCACTTATCTTTAGATGACTTACAAAAATGAGTACATGTCCTTAACAACAATCGAGTTTTCACAAGGCTTTCGAAACCACCAAAAATATAAATGATAATTTTACAATTGAAAGAACTCTCTTAATAAATGATATAATCAAGCAAGTGTTTAGAGAGTTATGACAACACTTCAATAAATAACAAATAATAAAGTTCAAGTGTTTATGTTGTAAATTTTTTATGAATGATGAATAATGAAATAGTTTGTATCTTTGTATCAAAGTTTTCAACCTATGATCTCTCTTAACAAATAATACAAGTTAAGTATGAAAAGAAATTTACACTTCAATATAAGTGTTGTCAAAGAAAACCTTTATCAAGAATTGAAAATAGATGAGCTTGAGAGGTTCCATTGCAAAATAGAATTCTTGATGAAATATATGAAACTAATTTAATCAATCAAGAGATTATTTTGTAATAAATGAAATAGATTATAAAATCAAGTAAGTTCAATGATTTTCAATAAATATACTCTCTTAATTGCCCTTATAAGTGGTTAGAATTGAATGCAAAAGAGAGAGCTATTTATAGATCAAGATGTTGAAAATCAGCAACTTTCAGTTGATCATTTCGATCGACCGAAAGATGAATATAGCTGTTGTATATTTTAAACCGTTGGAATCTCAACTGAGCATTTCTGTTATTTCGGTGGAACAAAGTTTTGGTCGACCGAAGTATACAAATTTTGAAAATTAATTTTTATATCAAAATATTCATTTTCCCAAAATCTATTTCATATTATGAATCAAAAATATTTTTATGCAAGTGATGAATTATAAAAATAATTTAAGCTTTATGTATTTGCTAAATATTGATGAGTTGATACCTTTATATATAAATTGAAAGAACTTTTAAACTCTAATCTTCAAAGTTCATATTCTCTTCGAGTCTCTTTTGATCGATTGTTTTTCAATGGATGACGATTTGAGTTTTTGAATGTTTAAGAAGATTTATATATGTAAAACTCAAGAAACAAAACTTGTTAAAAATATAAGTATCTTATTTGTTATAATAAAAACAAATGGAGCTATGTTAAATCATATGTCAACACACTAGTCTAGGTAGCATCAGTTGTGTTATTAAATTATAGGTTCAATTAAATAAAAATATTTATAACTCATTTATTATGATCTATCACATACTTACACTTAGACCACTAGTGCTATATATCATTATTTGTACATTAATATTTCATCTTTAATGTATGTATGTGTGTGCTTACGAAACCAAAACTTTCACCACGTTCAATATTTTTTTTTTTTTTTGCTAAATATCTTACACGTCTTATGATAAAATATAATAAAAGTTATTAAAATACAAAATAAAAAAATAAAAAATACTATATAAATTAATAAATATTCATTTATCAATAAACTAATAATTTTTCTAGGTCCCAACATTATTATTTTATAGAGATTTTACTATATATTAGTAATCTCGAGAGAGTGACCTTGCTGCCGAGCTATCTAAGAGTAGGTATA
The DNA here is from genome assembly GCA_019097785.1 of Fraxinus excelsior. Taxonomy (NCBI): domain Eukaryota; kingdom Viridiplantae; phylum Streptophyta; class Magnoliopsida; order Lamiales; family Oleaceae; genus Fraxinus; species Fraxinus excelsior. The sequence goes on from CM032623.1 coordinate 35,068,453, forward strand.
AACGAGCTCAAACCAGTGGGATATCACCAATATGTGGTTCACTAGCCATTGAAAATATATATAGATTATATATTGAGAAACCTTGATGATAAGAAAGTGAGAACAACTAAACGAAATCTTTATACATAAAATAATAAAAAAAGTCATGTGGTTTACATAATACTAAACAGACCTCAAAATAACAAATTGACAACAATAGTGACATTCAATATCTGGTCCAAAGAATTTATCCAAGTACGGAATGAAGTAATCAAACAATTGGAAGGAAATAGAGAAGATCGATTATATAATTGAAATGAAATGTTGAGGATAACTTGTTTGTTTAAAGGCTGAAAACTAGCTAACAATTGAATGTGGGGATGACAAAATACTCCGAACCAGCTCCCCCCATCCCTTGAATTGACCTGCCCTTTTATGTAATCCGGGCGAGAATGGGGAGCATGGTTCCACCCCTAAATTTTTGCAAACATGTCCCAAATATCTCTCCTCTTCAATGTCTTGACAAGACAAGGGAATGTCGCCCCGATTCTACCTTGCTCTTCGCCATCCCTAATTGAATGTAAGATATCAAAATTGTGTAAGTTTTTTTTTTTTGGGTCATATCGAATTATTATCAACAAATTATTAGTTAATCATCCTAAAAAATAGTTAATGATATTTGATTCATTAAATTGCAGGGTACATTGTGAGAAAATTTATTCATTTATCTTATTATTCGTGTCTACTACAACATAAACTTATGTTCAGTCGGTGAATTTTTCATCGTACTAAACTAATTAACTGCACCAAAATCAAAATGTACAAGATGAACATTTTGTGCATTCAAACTTTATTATCTCATTTGAAAATCAATTGATATCCAGTGACAAAAGGTTGAACGTTATGTGGTATTCGTCCACCGTCATTTGACGACTCAATTTCATGATCTTAAGAGCTACATTGTTGCTCCCAAACATAATTCAAACACTTTCTTTGGTAATGTTTATGTTAATTATTTCTTTATGAGCATGCTTAGCTAAGTTTAAAGTACAATCTTAGTTGATTAAAAATACTTTTTATTCACACATTTCGTATCCAAAATTTACTGATCATTTATTATCTACACATTATATAAGTCATAACATATAAGCACTTAAAAGCACCTCAATATATAAATAATTGGTATGTAATTATATTTTATTAATTCATAGTCAAATATACTTTTTATCAAACATTAGTAGGATCCACAATAATTACTCAATTATTATTCAAATATTCCATATGATTTACAACTTAATATCACTTAAGTTTAATTTAATTACCTACCAAACAATGTCATGGAAGGAAAAAGGTTGAAAATTTGGGAGATTAACTTTTGGTGGGTAAAATAATTAAGCAAATTGTCTAGGTCTAAAGGTTACATTCAATATGGAAACAATGAGCGCAGTGAGATGAAAATTTGTGAGACTTTCTACTAAGCTAGACTCAACGCAAGATTGATATTTTAATTTGGTCAATGCACAACTAATTTAATTAATAACTCCTTATGTTACTGTACACATAAAAAAACAAATAATGGATTGGGTTGATTTAAATAACTAGCCCAATTAAATTTACTAAATTAAAGCCTAGACCCATAAAATTTTAAAGGCACATCCCACTTTTTAAATAAATCTACAATTATTCAATTATAATCAATTTAATTAAATTAATTGAATGATTACCAAAATTGACTACGAATTTCCTCTATAAATAGGATCAGAGATCCATTACAGAAGGGGAGGAGAAGAAAGAGCAAAAAAAAAATCACAAAGTGTTGAAAAAATTCTCTAAACTCCAAATCTAACAAACACGGAGAAGATCAAAATCTTTTTCAAATCAAGCAAATTCAAAAGATCAAAGTCTTCTTCAAATTAAATCAAGATCAAGTCCAAGTTTCGAAGTACAAATCCAAACTCCAAAATTCAAGTGTCGAACAAATCAAGCTCTTGACAAATCCCCAAAGCATAGGGTTCAAGCCACGTGGCTCATCGTTTTCAAACATTCAGATAATTAATCAGAGAATCTTGCAATTTTACAATTACAATAAGAGTCATATCCATTTGTATTTCCCAAAATACAATTTATAACAATTTCTGTATTTTAATACACAAAATCCGTCGTACATTTACATGTTGAAACTTTTCTTTGACATAGAAAAATTGGATTTTTTTTTTTTTTTGTAAAACAATTAATCAATTAATTTATAGCGGTCTTTTTATTAAATAATTGGACATAACACAACCTACACATTTATTTTAAACAATAGCATTTTACAAGCCAATTCTTGAGTTGAAAATACACGCATTTCTTCGAAAACAAAAAAATAAATAAATTGAATTTTATTCACACTAAATGTAAATTCGAGTATTATTTCTTCACTTTTTGTACAAGTGAATGGAAAATTGTATTATTGGTGCTCAACTTGTTGCTCAAGTATCAAGTTGTTCTCAAGAGAATTTGTCCTTCAACTTTCATTATAATTACACAATCAACCCATAATGATGGAGAATGTTCAAATATTTGTTGGGTCACGATTGACTTGCCTATATCCATCTTTACGAAGCTAGGATTTGCTTCCTAACTTAAATTGATACCTATAAATTTGATGCGAGACGCTTTTTTATAAGGGTTGCATAATAATTCAAAAAAAGACATAAACGTTTTAATTATAAGTTATAACTAAAATTTGGAGATCAACTTGCTTATTATTAAAGATCTAAGGATCAACTTGTTCTTGGAAAAATAAGTCGGCACCATTTGCGCAAGTTTCCCTAAATAAAATATGCTTTGTAGTGTTTACTTTTTCTTACGTATTCTTGACTCGAAAACTTAGAAAGTTACTAATTACATCTTAAACCGTGTTTATAATTTAATACCCTTTGCATACACATGCAGTCATGCCAAAATGGTGGTCTTCCATAATTTAAATCTTTGTTTAAATTAGTTACTCTTATCAAACTTGTTATCATTTTGAAATCAGACAAAAGGTCATAAGAAATAATTTAATTATCTTTTAAAATTGCTTAAGTTAAACTTATTTTTAACCAAATTTTACTCACCCAATTTGGACATGGTCAAAATGCTTTTTAAACCATTAATACAAAATTTATTAATTTTTTTTTTTCTCTTTTTAAATTCTTGCTTTGAAGATGCATTTGATCATGCAAATGTGCAGTTCAACGTAGTAAGCTGTAAACCCACATGCTTTTCTTGTCTCACTCCAATGAAGGTGTTGAGCTCAATTTTTTACCATCGTCATTCTTATATTTCTTAGTCTTTTTTTTTTTTTAATTGTAAATCGAGTCGGAAAATATTTAAAGATGATAAAAACTACTTATTTGGATAAGCTGCATATGCAGAAGGATAAATGGAATCTAGAGGAAAATGGGATTTTTTTTTTTTTTTGGTAATTGGACAGCTTTACCTGTTGAGTCAAACTCTGGTTCTCTCTTTTTTAATGCTCAAAGCATTTTGATTTTTGCTTCCCAATGGTCATCAATTCGAGTCCCCTTGGGACCACTGATGTGAGTACCGATCGTAAATTTCAGGGTCCCGCTAAATTAGTCGAGGTACACGCAAGCTAATCCGAACATCCACGGTTATGAAAAAAATCTCTAATTTTAAGTGTTGTTGGTGATAGAATAATCTTTATTGTGTAATATTCTGTGTGAATACTATGAGAATCTTTATGATTTCTCTATTGTGGTTTTTGGTATTGTTCGAAGGGTTATTTTGAAGATCTTTTGGTGAATCTTTGTAAATCTATCAATGTACTTGAGATATAAGTCTCTTACTTCATCTCTCTAAACATTTGTAACTTCCGTTGCCATTTTGGACTGTTTTAGTGCAACTGAACATAATCATTTTCTTGGATGCTCAACGGGGGATGTAGGTAATATAAGCTGTGGCTACAGTTGAAATAATTCTTTGGTGTTAATCTTTAATTTTCTGTAGTTTACTTTTAGTTTGATTTGGTTATTCTTGTTTGTCGATCCTTATATTGTGTGGGTCTTGGCCGTGCAGTGGTCTCAAAACCTGAACTGATGAACAAGTTGCCTGGATCTTTGGAGAAAGAGGCAGATCTGTTTCAGATCCTGAAAGTTCTTGGATATGCTTTTTTAAGAAATTCAAAAGGAAACGAGTTTATAAGACTCGCTTGGTGAGATCTTTAACTTTTGTAAAGTTTACTTTCTGAAGTTTGGGTTTCTTGATCATTCCCTTAACTTTTCGTACACTGTTGAAACTCCTTTGAGATTAATATTTGTCCAGTGGCTCCTGCGAGACTCCTGGAATCTAAGATAAATAAAGAACGGGTGTGTACTTGAAGAATCTTGCTTGAGAGATCATTGAAACATTATTCTGTGATCTCAGATACTGTGTTTTCTTTAGAGTTTATGATCTGCATACTTTTTCAAGTGCTTGATAGTTGAAAATCATGTTCTATTGAGTGTATTACTGTGATTTTCTATTTGACAACATGTATTCTTGTTGTTCTTAGCATATTGTGTGAATTGTTTTCAGTCTGTGTCTGACTTGACTATAACATGACTTCTACAAAATTTGAAGTTAGCCTGTTTGATGGAAAAATTGATTTCAACTTGTGGAGTCAGAAAATGAAAGCTATTTTAATGCAAATGAGACGTGTTAAAGCTTTGGATGATAGTTGGCCTGTTGATTTAATTCCTGCAAAGAAGGTTGAACTTGAAGAAGTTGTTTGGAGTTTGAAGAAGTTGTTTGGAGTACTTTTTTTTTTAATATTTATTTGAAAATGTGATTAAAAGTATTGGTGAAACTAAAATTACTTATGAATTATGGACCAAACTGCATGCCAAATATGTGACCAAAACTACTCCAAACAAATTTTTTCTTTTAAAACAATTCTTTTCTTTCAACATGGATCATTCAGTTGATTTGGATGAAAACTTGAATAGATTTACAAAACTTACCCAGGACTTGGCAAAATGTGATGAAAAGCTCTCAAAAGATCAGTTGGCTGTAGCTTTATTAAACTCCATAAGTGACAGGTATAAAGACATTAAGTTGCCTTTGAAAATGGTAGAGATGAACTCACTACTGATATTATAATCAATGCTTTAAAAAATAAAGCACAAGAAATCAAGGTTGAGTCAAGTGTGAGTCACATTGGGGTAAACTTGTCGTCTAAAGGAAAAACTTTTAGTAAATCTGAATATCATCCAAAATTTTCAAAAGAAAATAAATGGTAGACTAATAGAAATAAGACCAAGGATAATGCTAAAGGCAAGAAATGTTACTATTGTGGCAAAATTGGTCATTTTGCTAAAAATTGTTTTAAAAAGAAAAATGAAGCAAGAGAAAAATGTATTGAAGAAGGGAGCACTGCTCTAGTATATAATAAAGCCAAAATAGAAAATAGTTTAGTTCTTGTAAGTGTTGGAAAGAAAATGAGTGATGAATTGATACCTGACTCTGGTTGTTCCTTTCACATGTGTCCAAACAAAAAACTGATTTATTGATTTTGAAAAAACCAAACGATGGCAGGTTATAATGGGAAATAACTTTGCCTACAAAATATGTGGAATGAGAATTGTTAAACTTCTATTAGAAAATGGAAACATTTTGTTTCTAAAGGAAACCAGATATGTCCCAAAATTAAAAATGAACTTAGTGTCCATATGAATGTTAGATGATATGGAGCTTAACATTAATATGGGGAAATGACATATCAAAATTCTTAGGGGGAATTACTTGATTGTTTCTGCCCCTAAGAGACATAGCATGTATTACTTGAAAGCTAAACCTTTGTTGGGTCTGCTTCTGTTGTATCTGAAAACTTTACTATGACAAAATTATGACATGAAAGACTTGGTCATATTGGTAAAAAAAGTTTGAATTTTCTGAAATCAAAAGGTGTTTTTGGAAAATTAAACATTGGTGATTTTGGTTCTTGTAAACAATGAATTATAGGAAAGCAAGTTAAACTTCAATTTCCCACTAGAACTCATAAATCAAAACAAAAACTTGAATACTTGCATGTTGATTTGTAGGTTGATTTCTCAATAAAAATTTGGGTATTTTTTGTTGAAATGTAAAGATGAGACATTCTCTATTTTTAAGAATTGGAAATCTCAGGTTGAAAATCAGACTAATCTTAAAATAAAAATCTTGAGAACAGATAATGGATTGAAACTCTGTAATTATGAATTCAAAATTTTGTGTAAAGAGCATGACATTTTGAGACATAGAACTGCCATCTACACACCACAACAAAATGGTATGACTGAAAGAATGAAGAGAACTTTGCTAAATAAAGTTAGATGTGTGCTCTTGAGTTTTGGTTTGCCAAAAATATTTTAGGATGAAGCAGTTAAGATTGCAGCTTATTTGATTAATATGAATCCAACAAGTGCTTTGAAGTTTGCCGTTCCTGAAGTTGTGTGGTCTAATAACTCTGTGAATTATTCCTGCCTGAAAGTCTTTGGTTGTGCTGCATATACTCATCAAAATATTGGAAAGTTAGAACCTAGATCTCTTAAATGTGTTTTCTTGGGTTATGATGAACATGTAAAAGGGTACAAACTGTGGGTTGAGTCTCAAAATGGTTACAAAGTGATAATTAGAAAAGATGTCATTTTCAATGAATCTTTGATGCCTTGCCTTGAAGGTGAGGAAAATGTTTTAACTGATAAAGATGTTCAAATTGAGATGGAGTCCTCTAGTGATTACCAGAATACTTTTGAGTCTATTATTGAAAACATTGAACATGAAGAAAATGTCATTTTGCCTGAAATAGAATATCAACATTGATCAATCTGAACCTACATCTCTATCTCTTGATACGTATCAACTCAAAAGGGACAGAGGGAAGGCATATTATACCATCCACCAGATTTGATAGTGATAATTTTGTTTCTTTGTTTACTTATCAATAATTTTCTAAAAATGAACCAAATTCTTAGAATGATGCGATAAACTGTAAAGAAAGTGGAAACTATAAAGCTGCTATGGAAGATAAAATGACATCTCCGATTAAAAATAAAACATGGGTTCTGGTTGAAAGACCTAAAGGGCATAAACTTATAGATTGTAAATGGATCTATAAAATTAAGCAAGGAGAAGGTGGGTGTAATAACATAAGATACAAGACTAGATTAGTAGCAAAATGTTTCACTTAAAAAAGGGTATTGATTACATTGAAATTTTTTCTCGTGTAGTAAAATAAACTACTATTAGATGCTTAGTTGCCCAAGTTGCTCAATTTAAATGGAAACTTCATCAGCTTGATGTTAAAATTGCTTTCTTGTATGGTGAACTTGATAAAATTATTTACGTGAGACAACCTGTTGATTTTGAGAAAGGTAATCCTGAAAATACCATGTGTTTGTTAAAGAAATATCTGTATGGTTTAAATCAAGCCCCCAGACAATGGTACAAAAGATTTGATACTTTTGTATTAAAATTGGGCTTCAAAAGAAGTCAACATGGCACTTGCTCATACTGCAAAGATAATGGAGGTAAAAATTTCTTATATTTGGTCATTTATGTTGATGATATGCTGCTTGCTAGTTGAAATAAGGATGATATTGAAAATATTAAACTAAAGTTGAAAACTGATTTTGATATGAAAGATATTGGCTCTGCTAAGAAGATCTTAGGTATGCAAATTGTAAGGAATAAAGAAAATGACTTGCTGTTTTTAAACCAACATGATTATGTGATTAAAATTCTGAAAAAAAATCAATATGTATGACTGCAAACCTGTAACTTTACCTCTTCTAAATCATCACAAACTATCTTCAGACTACTGTCCTAAAACTGAAGAACAATATGCTAGAACGTCAAGGATTCCTTATGCTAATGTTATAGGTTCTATGATGTATTTAATGATTTGTACTATGCTTGATCTTGCACATAACATTAATATATTAAGCAGATTTATGAGTAATCCTAGAGAAGATTACTGGAATGCCTTAAAATGGTTGTTAAGGTACCTAAAGGGTACTGTTGATTTAGGCTTAGTGTTTAAATCAAATAAAGAAGGTGTGATGTTAAAGGGATACACATATTCTGACTTTGCTGGAGATAGAGATAATAGGAAATCAACTTCATCATATTTTTATGTCTTATGTGGTACTATCATAAGCTGGAAGTCTCAGTTACAAAAGATTGTTGCATTATCATCTACTAAAGCAGAATATATATCTGCCACTGATGCTATAAACGAAGGATGTGGTTAACTGGTTTGCTGTCTGAACTTGGATTTGTTGACACTCAAATTGTTTTGTTTTTTTATAATCAAAGTGTTATTCATCTTAGTAAAAATTCCATGTTTCATGATAGAACAAAGCACATTGATGTTAAATATCACTTCATTAGAGATTTTATTTCTAAGGGAATAATAAAAGTTGAAAAGATTGCAATACAGAATAATCCATTTGATACGGGAACTAAAGTGATTCCCTTAAACAAGTTTTTGAAATGCCTTAAATTCCTTTCCATTAATTCTTTGTGATTTTAATATAGGTACATAGAGCAAATGAAAAATGAAAATGCTCATGGATGCACTGACAGTCCAAAATCTGGTAGCATGGTGGAGAATGTTGGAGCCGAACCCTGGTTCTCTCTTTTTTAATGCTCTCAGCGTTTTGATGGTAAAAACGTGCTTGGAGGCACAAACTTTTATAAGTGAAACGTTTTTCTCCTGATGATTGACATGTGCATTACTTCTGACCGTTGGATGGTGGATGATATTTTTTTTTTTACTTGGGCTCGATGGCCGCTTGGGTTACTCAGACGATTTATTCTTTCTGAAGACTTCTGGGGCTCCTACTTGTTGAAAGAAAAAGAGAGAAAGAGAGAAGGAGTGCTAGGGTTTGCTGCTTTTCATTTTGATTCACTTAAAATCTCTGATTTTTGCTCCCCAATTCGAGTCCTCTCGGAGCCACTAAGGTGAGTACCCGATCATAAACTTCAGGGCCCCGTGGAATTAGCTGAGATGTGCGCAAGCTAGCTCAAGCATCCACGACTATATAAAAAAAAAAAGAATCTCAGATTTTAAGTGTTGTGGGTGATGGAATAACCTTCATTGTGTAATGTTCTGAGTGAATATTGTGAAAATCTGTGTGATTTCTCTGTTTTGGGTTTTGTTGTTGTTCGAAGGGTTATTTTGAATATCTCTTGGTGAATTTTTATAGATCTATCATTGTACTTGAGAGATAAGTCTATTATTTCATTTCTCTGAATATTTGTAACTTTTGAAAATTACGGATTACCAAATTGACAGCTACTAAGTTAGTGAATGATTATAATTATCCGTTTTTAGTTTTAACCCTACGTGCGGAATAATTCTATTAAAATCAACAAGTCACTTTTTAATAGTATCTAAATAATTAAGCATACACATCCAATTTCTCTATATTTAAATACCGTTGTTTGTAATATGGAAAGCAATAACGAACACCAATAATTGTTGATGGAGAACCCCAATGGGGTAAAAACTCCTGGACCAAGCTAATTACCTCCACTATAAATAATATGGATTACAGTCTGTTTCTAGCTTAAAAAATTTCACTAGTTCCCGCTGTTGTAATTCCTATAATCTTTAAGATCTGATGTTTCTTCCAGACTCACGATTTGCTACCGTAGACACTATCTAGCCAACTTGCTAGACTACCCGATCTACATCTTGTAGCTTCCAAGATCCGCTGTCTCCTTTCGGCTTCTTGATCTTCTTCAATTGTCTCTTACAAGTGGATTTCCAAGAATCTACTCCAAGGTCTTGTGTTCTTCCTGCGCTTGTAGTCCAACCTCTCTCAACCTCTAAAAACTTCTGAAGTCCAACTGAGAGAGTATCTTCCTAAGGATGTTTAGGAAGTAAGTGTTTTTATTCTTTAATATAATGTTTTCCCCAAGTGTAGTTAAAAGATTTCAAGACTAAAAAAATAAATCACAAAGAAGGAATGTGTTCTTGGATTTCTAAAAAATGATATGAGACAAAAGAATAATGATCACCCACCTTCGAAATTCATGCATAGACTTGGGTATTTATATGAGAGAGTAATTCAGTTGAATGAGCCGGAAAAATTTGTTTAAAAACACAACTTAGGGTTTTCCGTATAAACATGTCGCTCAAGCGAAACCTCAGCGACACGCGAGCGACGAGGATTCTATTTTTGTCGCTCGAGCAGTGTCCAGACGATAGTCTAGCTAAAATGTGACGCCGTGTTTCTCCTTTTTTCATGCTTGAACCCTAGACCTCATAACCCAATTTACACAAATTGTATCATAGGTCATTGACTTTTACAACACGTTACAAATTAGTCATTTTGTCCACAGAATCGCCATACTAAAAACCTAACAACTTTCGTTGCCATTTTGGGCTGTTTTAATGCAACTGAGCATAACCCTTTTCTTGAATGCTCAACAAGGGATGTAGGTGTTAGAAGCGGTCACTGAACCTTCGAGACTACGGTCGAAATAATTCTTCGATGTTAATCTTTAATTTTCTGCAATTTACTTTCAGTTTGATTTGGTTATTCTTGTTTGTCGATCCTTATATTGTGTGGATCTTAGCCTTACATTACCAAATAAATTAAGCAGGTAAGTGATTATGATTCCTGATTCATATGTAAAAATAAGATGAAATTTCTTGGGAACCTCATTAGTTATAAGCGTTTTTTATAGGACTGACGAAATGTGGAAAAAGTTGCAGGCAAAAGTGAGCTAAAAATCAGAAAACTGATACGAGGAATGAGAATTTAACCCCTCAAGAAGAGGAGTTGATCATCAAGCTTCATGCAGCAATAGGAAGCTTGCATAATTCCCGTCTTAAAATTAATCTAGTTTCTGTAGATTTTCCAGTAGATCAAGTAATGAACTAAACGAAGTTGACCAAAAATGTAGTTAATTTCAATAGACATTGATTTTCGATTATTTTTACGTAGAAGGAACATCGGTTCATTCTCTATAAAAAAAAATTCTTGGATTTTCTTTTCTTGATGTTGTTGGTTGAAGATTTGAAGTCGGGTCAAATTGGTTGAATTTATCGATTATCTATCCGTAATTCTAGTCATACCGTGAAGTCAGAATGTCGTTTACCTCTTCGATCCTATCAAAATTGGAACAACTTAAAAAACATAACCAACAAACACGTCCAAATGTAGCACGATTCAAAGACAATTTACTTCATCTTTACTCCATATTTCAGGCCACAAATTTGGTTGCAGACTCGACAAACTATATATGTTCATGTTTCTATCGACCTATTGGACACAATTTATTGCTATTGAGTTCCCGCTTCCGTTATTTCCTTTATATTCGTTCTCTGGGTTCGTGATCTAAAATGGCCTCAATGAGATTTACTTTTGTTTAGTTTTGAACCCTTTGAGTCTATCTAGAACGTCGAAGGTCCATCTCTTCATCTGCCCCTAATTTGTATAGCATATATTGGGGTTTCGAAATTATTTCTATTTTTCATTCCCGCATTCAAATCTTAAATTTCTTTACCTTTATCAATTTATTTTATTTTATTTTATTTTTGTCAAAGAGCAATGCTGGAATACAATCAATCCAAATATAAAGATTTATATCCATAAATGCACATGAAGTAAGGTAGTAGACGTGATTTGCGCCTAACCACTACAAAAAAGGTGGCTCCACGCACGGATTTTCCATTCCTAAAGCCACGATATCCGTTGTTGCTCTTTACCAACAAAAGATTAGCAACCACAAATCTGTTGCTAATTTGAGGGTCGTTAATAATTACTAACGGGTCACGCCGTAGGTAAAGAGTAGACCATTTACCAACATTATTGTAATGTCGTAATAACCTTCCTTCGTACAAGCCTATATATATAGGGGTGGCAAAAAAGCTCGTCGGCTCGGACGGCTCGGGCTCGGCTCGGAAAAAGCTCGAGCTTGGCCCGGCTCGGGCTCGGTTACAACGAGCCGGATCGGGCCGAGCCTCATTTTTTTTGCCAGACTTTGCTCGGCTCGGCTCGGGCCAAAAAAGCTCGAGTTGAGCCCGAACTTTTTTCTTTAATTTATAATACGTATAAACCATACAAATTTTAAATTTTTTAAGTAAAAAATGTAGATTTGACATTAAAAAAAATAAAAAAATCGAGTCGGCCCAGGCTTGGCTCGGCTCGGCCCGCTAAGGCTCGGACGAAAAGTTCGGACCGAGCCTTATTTTTTTTGACCAGGCTCGGCTCGGCACGGGCCAAAAAAAGCTCGGAACAAAAAAGCTCGAGCCGAGCCCGGGCTTTTTTTTTTTGGGCTCGGGCTCGGCTCGTTGACATCCCTATATATATATTAAAGACTTTTACCAATCGTTCGTTATTCTCGTAAAAATTTGCATATGGACGCAATACTAAATAAGAGAAACAAGTGACACGTCCTAGTCTTTAACCAAAACTCTAATTCACTTTAAAAAGACAAAATCGTTGGGAAAAAATGTGAATTGTGCGTAACATATCGAAGACGTTATCGTAATGTCCTAATAACCTTCCTTCGTACAAGTATTACTTTTTTATATATAACAACAAAAACAACTTTTTGCAACGTTAAAAAATAGTTATCAAATACATTTTGTAATGTTCAAACGTATGTAATTTGCACATAACATACTAATAGAATGCCCTAAATAACATTCCTTCGTACCTGTCTTATTGTGTAATATATATATATATATATATATATATATATATATATATATATATATATATATATATGACATCCAAAAATCAACTAAAAAAAGGAGGCTCACACAGCGACAAAAGACAATGGTGGAGGTCAGAGACTCGACGTCGGTGGCAGCAAGTCACAACTTATGCACCACTGTTGTGGGCACAAATGGGGGGTTGGGGTACAATTAGGGGTGGGCGCGAGTCGGTTCGGTTCGATTTTTTCGGTTCTAGAAATTTTCGGGTATTTAGTAAATGGAATCGTCGGTTCCAGATATAATTCTGGAACCGTTCGGGTTTCGGTTCGGTTCGGTTCGGTTCCATTCGGTTCTGTTCGGTTCCTACTATAATTAATTTTTTTAACATTCATAATAACACTATATAAATACATTTAGAAAACTTTGTCAGTGCGTCTTGAATAATTAATCCATAACATATTAGAAAATTTTCACAAAATGCTAACACTTTAGTACTAGATAGTATATATCACAATTTTTTTCATTGCTTCCCTCAAACAATTACTGCTCAACTACTTACCTACCAAAAGGTAACATATAAAAGCATCTAACTATGTTCTCCATTTTGAGAAGTGGCACCAAAATCATTCATATTTTCTGAAAACATTATGAGAAGTGAGGCAATCCCAACGTGCTCAGTACTTTTACCGAGTGAATCTGCATGTGAATATTGACCGGGTTCAATATTAGCTTTTACAAATGAACATAATATTTTAAAGTATTAAAAATACTTACCAACTATGTAATGTAATCATCGATTGCTTGACTTGCCATGTACCATTAAAATGTTAACAATTTCTTGAGTACTATGTAAAGAAAAAGAATCCAGGAGCTAGAGCTGGAAATCTCTGTGCAAAGCTCTTGGAAGGCTTAAAAAATTTGTCATTGTAAATACGATAAAAGAACGAAAGCACTGTTAGCGTTAAGAGAGTAAAATCTCACGTCTCTTAAATATGAAAAGAATAATTACGAGAGTACTCCAGCTTAGTGTGGGAACTAGAAGGAGGAGGACTTCTTCAAGTTGAGAGAAAATGACTCTTGACTGGACGAGAAACATGTTGTGCGGCAAGAATTGACTGGAGAGAGAAGAAGAAGAGAAGACCGAAAATTCTAGGGCTCTGTTCCTTTTATATTTAGTGGTTTTTTTTTCAATTTTTTTTATGTTGGTCGGTTTGGGTTATATTCAATATACTTGAAGCCCAAATGCTCAATTGTAAAAAAAAAAAAAATTCGATTCTTATTCGGTTCTTCGGTTCTTGGTCTAGAACCGAGAACCGAACCAAACCCGTCGGTTCTCGATTCGGATACCCGTTCGGGTTTTTAATTTAAGAAAACCCGTTCAGTTCGGTTCGGTCCGGTTCCGGTTCGGTTCGGTTCGGACATTTTGCCCAACCCTAGGTACAATACAAAGCTGGATAAATTAATGGGCCTAGTTTTTTTTCTTTTTCTAAAAAGCCCCAAACTAAAGGCCCAAAATCGAATAAAAAAAGGGAACAATACATAAATCCTACATATTAAAAATACATTTCAAAATTAACAAACTTGTTAAATTATTTCAAAATTCAGGTGTTAATTCCAATTATATATATATATATATATATATATATATATATATATATAAAATTATCCTTACATCACCCCCACACGGCCGCCCACCCCATCCCACCCCACCCCGGCACAATTTTTTTTTTTTTTCAGAAATTCAAAATCTGAAATTCAAACCCACCCCAGCCACCCCACCCCAGCCCCACACGGCCACCCACCCACCCCACCCCGACACAAATTTTTTTTTTTTTTTTTCAGAAACTCAAAATCTGAAATTCAAACCCACCCCACCCATACAATTTTTTTTTTTTTTTTCAGAAATTCAAATATGAAATTCACACCCCTAGACCCACCTCACCCTCACCCCACCCCCAAAAATTTCCCGAAATTCAAATATGAAAATTACCCCCACCACACGGACCCACCCCACCTTACCTTCCAAAAAATTTCCAACTATTAAAAACTGAAAACCACCCCAACATAGAATTTGTCAACATGTCACAATTCACTGAATTAGTCACAATCAGTCATAATCGGTCACAATTAACACATAATTGATCACAACCAGTCACAATCGATTATATTTAAGTACGGAGACACGGCCACAGTGTGACATGGAGACGGGCACGTCTCCGTGTCTCTGTACGACATGAGTCGTATCACCGTTAACAACCAGTCACAATCGATCACAACCAGACACAATCAGTCACAACCAAGCACAATCGGTCACAATTAACACAGAATTGATCATAATAAATACATATTTGATCATCAATGGTCACCATAAACAAATCCTCTTACACCATGAACAAGCACCACAATCCACCACTAGTCATTACCACCATCACCTCCAATGCACCACCACTACCACCTTTAATTCAAATTTACGACCACCACCATCAAGAAAATTAGGAAAACCAACTTCGATTGAACATAGACAAAATATTATTTATTAGTAACAACTTATTTATTTTATTGATCATAATTTTAGATATTAAAAACTGAAAATCACACCCCAATACATGGATCCACCTACCCCGCTCCTACCTTGCAAAAAAATTTCAAAAATTAAAAATAGCAAGTCACTAACGTGTCATTCGTGACTAATTATGACCAAATTTGTAATCAATGTGATTATACGTGACCAAGTCAATCTTAATTGTGACTAGTTGTGACAGTATATTATCAAGTCACAACCAGTCACAATTAACACAAGATTGGTCACAATGAGTCATAATCGGTCACAATTAACACATAATTGGTCACAATAAGAAAGGTGCCTCTTCTCCAATAAGAGAGATGTTTGGATGAGTTTGCAAAGCACATTCCCAGGTAATGTGTGAAGCAGCACACCCCATAAGTCGAACAACTGGGAATATTTACACAGATTAATGTCTTTATAGTTCAAAGCTGCTGAGAAGAAAGAGTAAATATTGAAAAGAAAATGTTGTACAACTAATGGGGAATACATGTACTGATTATTTTGATTAATAGCAAATAAATCAAATTATAAAGAAAAAGTAAGTTATTCAGCAACTAATGATTATTTTGAAACCAAAGTATTATAACTCAATCCATTAAGCATATTTTACGCAGGAAGAATTTGAACTTCAATTTCTGATGCTTCTTTCTTCTTCGCCTTCTCTACTTCGAGTAAGTAAATTCTCTCTACTTCAAGAATTGCAGATATAATAGTCCCTAACTTGAAATTCAGTTCTTCAATCTTTTTCATAAGTCTAACATTTGTAAACAAGCCAATGAGGATACTTTGGATTGTACCCCAACTTTCCATTAAAGGTAAGGCTATAATTACTGTTGAAGCCATTGTACCCCATGCAATTGCTATTACTGCCCAGAGTGTGAAGTATCACTTGTTAAATTGTCCTGCATTGTCATCACAAAAGCATATCAGAAGCAAAAACTATAACGAAAGTCGTAATTTCTTTATAAACTTGAATGCAGATTGTGGGATAGATCATATGTCGAGTTACCTGCTGGAAGAGTCAGAAGAGGCCACAATATAACAATAACAATAGTAAAACCAACACCCCATTTGACAATCCATGCCTTCGCTCTGATCAGCTTTTCTCTAAACTCTTCAGCTGATCAGACCAAATTCTTCCTAAACTTACATTGAGAACAGTGAAATAAAACGGCATTAATAAAACTAATGATTAAAGCAGCGAGAGAAAATAAATGTCAGCCAGAGCCAGTAGTCTATTGACTTCATTTGTTGACAAAGTGATGGAATCATCCTGCAGAGCTTCTTCCCAATAGGTTTGAAACATTTTCAAAACAATACAGTAACTTCATATTTTTCTGGAAATTAATGATTCTATTTACTTTAGGAGAAAATATGTTTTTATATCATAGTATTAGTGGAAAGCTAACAATGAAACGGTCGTAATAAAATTAAAGGTTCTAATGATAATTCAATATTTTCATAATTATTCATGTGTTTCTTTTCCCTATCTTTCCACTATTTTGGAAAGGCTCTCGTCAAATATAATTAGGAGTTAAGAAACTCCAGATCAATTGAAAAGTTCACAAAATCCACCTGTTTAATTGTTGAGCAAGCCTGGCAAACTGAAGCTAAATTACGAAATTTCAGACAATTGATCAGAAAGACAATATCGAAGAAGATATAATTACAAAACCTAATTCAGGCAAGTAGCGATAAAAACAAAATAAAATTTCACAATTGATTTCATGGAGAGCAAGCGGAGAAGATGGGCGCCACACAAAACAAAATCTAAGCATCTCACAATTGATTTCATGGAGAGCAGGCGGAGAAGATAGGGCGCCACTGTAGCCTGGCATCGCTCGCGAGAGTTTCGCTACTGTCCGTTGCTTCGTTGCAGTGCGTTGCTCCGGTGACAATGTGTGGCAAAGAGAAGAGAAGGAGGAGAAGCACTGAAAGGGGTGATTTAGGGATTGGATGGAGGGGAGGAGAGAATCGGGTGATTTAGGGGTTGGGTGGAGTAGGTGGGGTGGGGTATATATAAATTAATTTTTAATTTTATAATATTATTTTCCACCTGATTTTTGAATTATAAACTTTTTCCCCTTATTTTTGAATAGTAATCTTGAAAATAAGGGATTTAGGTAATTTTCTCATAAAAAAATGAAAAAGAAAAAAGCCTTTCCTCCTTCCATAATCCATATCAAGTTTTAGCGCGGGCGATCGACGGCAACAATGGTGACTGGCATCCAACAACATGTAAATTTCGACGGAGTCAGCACAGACGACTGGGCCACCACATCGAATAAGTGAATGTACTTTAAAATGACAATCAAATATTTAATTATATTTTTACATTATTATTTACTTTGCATATTTAAAAATACATTGAATAGATGATCTTTCCACTTTATTCATAAAGAAAAATTTGGAGAGAAATCATAATCGAAAACAATTTATAGTAATTTGAAAATAAGAATATGATGAAAAAAAAAAAAAGAAATATGAATGTGATGAGGTGTAATGAATACGAATCTTTTATGCAATTAAAATTTAGTTTAGTTATGAACTTGGTCTTAACAGTAATTACAAGAGAACTAATTATCCAAAAGCTATAAATATCACACAAAAAAAAAACCCCCCACGAATAAAAGAAACACAGAAAAACGAGTAAAAATGGTAGCATTATCACTGCACAAAGGCAATCTCCATAAAATCTCCAATGTACCGCACCGATGGCCGATGCCGGCGCGCAAAATCTCTCTTCGAGACTTCAAAATTCTCTGGCGCCGCCGTATCAACGCCCTCTCACTCCTCCAGTCTACTTCCACTGACGCTGCCGATATCGCCACCACCTCAAACCCTAACCCTGGACTTGGACCTTCCGATGATGTTAAGGATAATAATAATAATGAGTGTGATTCCGGTTTTGAAGTAGTGTTAGATCGGCTGGATTTGGATGAGGGACAGATTGTGGAGAAGCGAAAGGAGGATGGGGAGGTTAGAGACGAGAAAGTATTGGAAGGTGAGGATTGTTTGGGAAAATTGATTAAGGAGTGTGATGCATTGGTTGAGGATAAAAATGCAAACTACATTGAAAATGAAGACAAACAAATGGTTCCCGCGAATCCTGAACCAGAGGTATTGGTTTTATATGTTTCTCTTGTTGAAATTTCTTTCTTACTAATTTAAGGCTTTAGCTTCCAAGTAATTGAATGATTGTTCCATTTAGCATTAATAAGGATAGTTGTTATGGAATGATCGATGTAGGCTGCGTGCTTGGAAACAACATGCTTCGATACCGTATATGGAAATTACTTTTGTCAAGGGCCTACATGGATCGCAGTTGTACTTGTGGTTAAGAATATGATGAGATATGTTTATTGCGTACAACTATGATGCATCGACACGGACACGTGTGTCCGACACGATACGTGTCAGATACGTCGACACGCAATTTTTAAAAAAAGTACAGACACGACACGTCATCGACACGTCGATTTTTTCTTAAAAATTCTTCATTTATATAGTATAAATTTAGTTTTATACTTATTATTAATTTTTCTTATTGAAATCTTTTAAACATAAGTACCTATTTGTTATTTGCTAATAATTTTGAATTAACAATATATAATATTTCTAATATAAAAAGAAAAATGATTATGGTAGAATGTCCGAGAAGTGTCGGTATCGACTCGTGTCCGACACGTGTCGGACACGGACACGCTACCCTAATTGAAGTGTCCGTGCTACAGAGGCGTACAATATATTAATGTGCATAAACGGGAACTAGTTGTGTTGGTAACTAGTTGTCTTGCTATCTATGCATTAACAGCACTGTACATGTTATGATATCGAAAAACGTAATGGTGGAATGGTTATAACTGAAAACGTGTGGAACTTGTTAATGGAAAAGAAACATTTTAAGGAAAAGGTATGAAAGTGATGTATGCTGAGGCCTGAGGGTGGGTTGTTTCATTGTTGAGACGTTGTATATTCTAAGGAGCTTGGTTACTGGTAGATTCATTGATGGATTGAAGTCATTATTCTTACAAGGTTTGTCATGTATTAACCTATCCTTTCTCCTTTAGGTCAACATCCACTTTTCCTTTCAGCAACATAAGAAATTCCCTTTTTTTCCTGTTGATCATTTTCATTCCGTGCTCAAATCTTCTCTTTCATCCCCTTCATATTTCATTACGTTTTTCTCGTGAAGTTTTGCAGTTGTATGGAAGACTAAATAGGAGAAACATGTGACACATTTTGTTTGTTATCTTATTTAATTCTATGCAATCTAAAGTGCTAAACATGTCGATCCTACTCATTCGGTTAATTGAAGTTTTTTGGAGCAAAACAATAAAATCCATTTCCTCCACTTGCATATCCAAACCAATTAATAGGCTACACCTTTTAGAATCCTAGTCCTTAACAGTTTAACCAAACCCCAATCCAGTTGAAAATGACCAAAATGCCCTCAAAAGTACCTGAAAATACAATGGATTTGAGTTAAATGACTGCGCAACAAAGTCCTATTAGAGGGTACTACGTCGTTGGACAAATTCAATTACTACCCTGGAAGTGTATAATTAACACAATATTAAGTGTAAACTAATTATCCAAAAGCTATAAATACGAAATGGCAAGGGAAAAGTAATACCAAAACAGTGAGAGAAAATGGCACCTACATCACAGTACAAAGGCAATCTCCAACGTCCACACCGATGGCCAATGTCAACTCACAACTTCAACATCCTCATCTGCCACTGCCTGAACGCCCTCTCTCTCCTCCATTCCACCTCCACTCCCAACGCTGATATTGTCACCACCTCAAATCCTAACCTAATTTTAACTCTGGACCTGGACCTTCCAATAATGTTGATGATAATAATGACCAGAATGACTGTAACTGTAAGTCTGGTTTGGAACTTGAGTTATGTCTACTGGATTTGAATCTGAGGTTTTGATCTTCTGTTTTGGTTTTTAAAATTTCTTTGATACATTGGTTTTAGTTTATGACGTTTGATTTCAAGCAATCAGAGGACTGTTTTGTTTAGCTTGTTACTCTACATTTCTTTTCAAAAATAAGTCATACAGGCTCTTCAAGTCAATTAAAATCATTAAAAAATCTTAATGTAAACTGGAGTGCAAGAGGAGTTCCTTTTCTACTCTTTTTGAAGGCAGTGGTGGGCGAAAATTAAATAAGATCGGTAGGTTGAACCCTGCTCATCATTTACAAGTGAAATGCACAAGCTGACTTGAAGGCAGCATAGTGCTTATTATGCATGAGATAAATTGCATAATGCATTTACATGCCAGCACTTCACCACAAACTGTAAATTTTATATGGGTATGTTTAGTTTTACTGTGATGACAGCTATGTTAGAACTTCAACCAGAGGGCGGATAAAAGTAATCATTTTTGGGGTTTCTTGTTGTCCGTTATTTCATTGCTGTGAAAATGTTATGTTACACTTCTTTTCCTTTTCCTTAGCAGGCTTGCAACGAAGATAATGATGTTATTGCCAAGGAGAAAAGAAAGAATGAGGTTGAGGAGAAGCTGGTAATTTTGAATGAGAAAAAGCATAGTTTAGTCCAAGTGTTGAAACAGGTAAAATAATTCCCAGGAAGTTGTAAGGGAGTAGATGTTCTGGTTGCCTCATCGTACTCTTAATTTTTTCATATTGATCAAGATATATTCTTATCTACGGAAGTTTACTGATTTTTCTTGACAGATTTTGAATGCAGAAGAGGAGCTAAAGAGACAAAGTAGTATGCAAGGGATGGCTGGCCTGCAATTTCCTCCTCTACTAGTGGACGCTGTCAATGACTCTGGATCA
The DNA here is from genome assembly GCA_019097785.1 of Fraxinus excelsior. Lineage (NCBI taxonomy): Eukaryota > Viridiplantae > Streptophyta > Magnoliopsida > Lamiales > Oleaceae > Fraxinus > Fraxinus excelsior. The sequence continues at coordinate 35,089,495 of CM032623.1, forward strand.
ATGACTAGGCTAAACACACCTAGAACGGCCTTGGATGGAAATCTTGATGGAGATATGGATGTTGGAGAAGCTGATGATACTTGGAACCATAATGTACGTTCTTGTAATGTGCTTCGTTTGAGCAGCACCTCACCATCTTTTGACTCTCAACTGAGGAAACCTGCCTGTAGTGCGGTAATTTGTTAAGCTTTGCACACCATGATCATACTACATTGAGTTGCCCCCATATATTCTTATACATTTTGAACTCCTTTCTGTTGTTGGAAAAATAACCGATAATATTTGTCTTGCTTTGGGGGGTTTTTTAGCTAATTTTAACAAGGTTTGCGGATTATTGCAAATCTTCCAGTTCTTGAAATTATAACTGGTCAGGGCTGACATGCATATTGGGAGTACTGCCTTGGCATATGTTAGAAATTGTAAAATGTTCGTGTGACTGTACATGGATAATTTTGGCATGATATATTTCTTAGTGTTACACTTTTTTAATTACATGTTTAATATCTGGAACAAGAAGAAGACACCAAAGACGTTTTAAACTAGTCGTAGGTTGAATATTCTCAAACCACCTTTTCGTGTATATTGTTATATTGGTTGATATTGGCAACAGATTGAGCATTTTCTATAATCAATATGCTTTCATTTAGTTTGTCTATGATCTAAAAATTAAACTTTCCTCGTCTAATGAGATAAAGAAGATCGTGATTTCATTTAGTTTGTTTCATTTAGCTTGTTTATGATCTAAAAATTATACTTTCCTCGTCTAATATGTCCCAAAAAATTAAGATACTAACTGAGCTTCATCATCTGGACATATTGAGATTATGATGCCTTTCAGATTAAAATTGAAGAACGTCAGTATTTATTTCTATAATTCAGGACTCCTTATCCTCCAAAAATATACGTCCTTCCTTCTATGAATAAGTTTCTTTTATTTTGTTATATCAAACAAATAAAAACGAGGCATGTAACTTGAAACCAGATAAAGGTAATTGGGACACAAAAGCTAGTAGCTACATGTGATTGGCACTATGGTTCAGCTATCTCTTCAGATTTTAATGTCAAGGTTCTTTTAAGGATATTCAGAAGAAAGCCACTCTTCTCAAGTGTGACACAACTGGAAATTACTAGCGAAATATTTTTGGTAAATTTTATAATGGGTTCAATGTGGTAAGAGATGTCTATTTTTCTTAATTTAGTTATGTAACTCAGCATGGAAATTGGGAAGAACTCCCAAGAAAATACATTTCTTGAGATTTGTGAATTTCTGGCCAAGGTTTCTACATTATCAAAGCTATTAAATTGGATCCTTGAGATGTAGTCATGTAGAGTGCACTTACTTCAATTGATTCTGAAACAGGTCCCTCACGCTTCTCAAACTGCACTGGGAGCTGTTGGTAGTCCGTCACGCTTTGCACCAAATAGGCAGCAAGGACACTCTTCAAATCCTCCCACAGTATCTGTATCAGGAACGAACTACATTGTCTCTTCTCCCTCTCCTGCTGCATCTGGTGGTACTTCAGTGTTTAGAGATGGCTGGCTCCCAAGTCCATGTAATTAGAAGATGCTGCCTGGATATAACCTTTTCTCGGATTCCCTGTAATTTAGCCGTGTTTTTCTGAGCAGTTACATGAAGCGCTGGACTGGAACAACCTTTCGAATTGTCAGTTGCACACAATCCATTTCCATCATTGTATATGATTTGGTGGTTTCTATTGTGTGTATTGAATAAATCATATTGTAGCATATTTGGTACATAGTACTGGATAGAATTGGACGGTTTGATAAACAAGATTGTATCTTCATTTTCTTGGTTAATACTGTCTGGTTTTCTCTGGTTCACCTTACGGAGCATGCCACTGGCGTTTAAAGGGAAAGAACTTCAATAATGGAGGTAGGTCTGACATGGCATGTTGTTCAAACATGAAAGATATATTGTAAAATCTGTTTTGTTCTTTGTTTCATCATGTGTTTTGCTCTATTAGGATGTGGTAGTTGCTAGCCTTTAATTCCAAGCCCTATTGTGGAGGGTATGACATGTCTAGAATTCGTATCCTCGGCATGTTTCTTTTATTTTATTGCTCCCCCCCCCCCCCCCCCCACCCAACCAACCAACCAGCTGGGTACGGCAGTGGTGGGGCGTGGTGGATTTGGGTTGCTAACTTGAGCCTGCCTGTGAATGGATGGGGTGTAGTGTCAGTCTGGTATTGTTATGGATAAAGTTTGAAGGGAATGGAGGAGTCTTCAATAGAAGTATAGGACTGTTGGGGGTGGGTGCATTGAATGGGGTATTCACTCTTCTGTGGTGAGATCTACTTTGGCTTGGTTGGTTATAAAGTGCGCCGCTGGGCGGAGGGCGGGGGGTAAAGTCAAATAGTTTACCTGCTGTAGTTGCACTAGGCAATTGTACATGCTGAATTAATGGAGTTGCCTAGAATTTGATTTCCATTTTTATCAAAATACATTGTTTTTTCTCTTTTCTTTTCAACTACACGTTATTCAATAAAATAATATTACATGTAACTCAAAAACTTCTTTTTCTACCTAAACAATGAGGCTCAAACATGCCGGATTCATCTCAACAAGTCACAATAGTTTTCTATGCTAGCTAGAAATGGTAAACTACCCTGGACAATTGATTTACATAATTTATATTTTCAAATTACTAAAATGCCTCTCTCAAGTAACTTGTTCAATTATGTCTAACCTAACGTATCACATATATCACATAACGGTTGTACTACATGAATATCACAAATTATAGATTTTTGTACATACACATGACGTGATGAGATATGTTTGGGTAAAATTTCTAAAAAATTAAAAAAATTATATACTCTCCTCTTGACACTTACAACTCCTTGTATACAAGTAACATTATTCATCACATCATTCATTACGCTCACCCACTCCCAAATCCCACCGCTCCACCATCCAAAAGTATTTAAGGGTTAATTTCACAAAGGGTCACTGAAGTTATGTCAAAATCATAAAACGGTCACTGAAGTGTAAAACTTGCACTAACGGTCACTGAAATATCATTCGATTTCAGTAATGGTCACTAAAGGACCTTTTTCATTTTTCAGTAATGGTCAATTAAGTTCCAATTAAAATGAAAAATGTCATGCAGTGACCATTACTAAAACCGAATGATATTTTAGTGATTGTTAGTGCAAATTTTAAACTTAAGTAACCGTTTTGTAATTCTGACGTAACTTCAGTAACCGTTTGTGAAATTAACCCAAAGTACATGTCCTATCACCTTTCCAACCCTCGTGCAAAAAAAAAAAAAATAGTTGCTTCCTTGATGCCCTCTAGTGGGCGCTCAAGAAACCTCAATTTGACGGAAAAAAATTCAATCCAACTCCCTCTGTTTTCTCAGTTTTGGATACCTCTTGCACCACATTAACCAATTCAAAGAGCCAAAACGAAAGAAAATTAGTGTCTGGGGAGTTCAGCACAAGAAGCAAGGTTAAGGAGAAGTTCAAAAATATTAGTGAGATCAAGAAACCATCCAAGAAAGAACTCAAAAATATTATAGACTGCACAATAGCATTCTAAGAAAACATTTCGCAATTGATTTATTAGCGTCATGCGTTGAGGGGTTAAAAAAAAAAAAATTCTCCAAGGCTATTATTGTGTGAATGCAAACTGTTTTCACGCGTTTTTGCAACCCGCCAACAATTACGAGAAAAAAGGGGTCAAACGATTGTGTAAGGAATAGACCTCTTGAGACAAAGTCCCAAAAAGTGGTGCGTTTACTAGTGAAGAGCTACAATTGAAAAATAGACAAAACGCCTCCAAAGGGCGCAAGCACACGAGTACTGAGAAAGGATTAAATTTAAGCTAAGGAAATAAAAGTTACATATTCTCTGGTCGAGAGTGTTTGATTCGGGGTCTTTTGCTTCTACAACATTACTTCCTTTTATACTTCTTGAGCATCTTTTGGTTATGAAACTGCTCGGACTTGCTCCATTACCTTCGTAACCGTCCACTCTTTTAGTGAGGAACCGCTTGTTTGTGGAGTAGTTGCTTAGTAACTGTTGCCACTACCCTTGTTGTTTCTGGATTGTGGGATTGTGCCGGGTTCACTTGCCAACCGCTTCCATAATTGTTAAGTTGGATAAACTATACCCTTTAGACTTGTCTGACTCTGGGCTACTTGAGGTTCTGGACGACAATGAGGCTGTCGTCCTGGGCGATTGCCCAGTACTACATTCGTTCAGCATCTGGGCGCCCCACAGTCTTGGGCGATGACATTCCTTTGCTCTTGGGCTTCCAATATTCAGGCTTTTTCACAGGCTTCCAGCTTGGGCTTTTCTTCTGAACCTTTTAATTGACTTCCATTGGGTCTTCATCATGGATTTCTCAATTGGACTTCCCTTTGATTTTTGGGCTGCATTTTAGTGTGTCAACACAAACTATAATGAGTCATGCTATATGTACCTCTACATAATCATTGACATAAATGACAAATGGCGGCCCCCTATTGGGGGGCGCCTGTGGGACCACCCCCCCAATAGGGGGACGTCATTTGTCATTTATGTCAAACTTTATGTACAAATAGTTTTATTCAACTATAATAGCCATATTTTTTTTCTATGGTGTTTAGTTTTGAAAAAAAAAAATTTTTTTACATACAATGTAACAAAGATCAACATACTATAACAGAAGTTAAACATGAAGTGTAAGTTACAATTCAAAGAAAAATACATACGTTGTGACAGGATTTAACACTATAAACTACAGTAGCCAAAAAAAATTACATGCAGTATAACATGATTAGCTAACGGCTTGTTCGGTATAACTTAAAAGTCAATTAAAATTGAAAATATGACCGTTATTGGATCTCACTCGTCTAATAAAAGTCAACAATAACGGTTAGTTTTTCAATTTTAATCTTTACCGAACACATCCTAAGAGTAAAATTTACGATTCCAATAAATTACATACAATATATCATAATTAACAAAGAGTGTAATAAATTATAAAATGCAAGATTTTCAAAATTATATATACGTAAAAACAAATACATTATCATTTACTATTTTTAACAAAAAATCATTTTTTTTTTCAATTTACCCTCTATTTTTTTACTTATACTGTATACGGTGCTGGGCCTTCATTACCTAGGTTTTATATGACTATACTCAAAGAAGAATAAATTACATGTTTGGCTAAGCATAGAAATCTTATAAATAAATAAATAAGGAAGTTTTAATTTATTTATTTTTGTTTAAAAAAAACGGATTACTAATTTTAAAAGATGTATTGACCTTATTATTAAATAAGGAAATTTTATTTGTTTTTTATAAATAATAATAATAATAATAATTGACACTTAAAAGTTTCACTTTCTATATGCATTCAATTATCACTAGATACAATAGTAAATTACTCGAGTTTATTTTCTAAACACCCCTCCCCCTTTCCAAGATCAAATTTTCCGTTGTCTATTGTTTTAAACTTAAAAGTTTTATTTCTGATACATTTTCGAAAATAAATAAAATTTAACTCTTTTATTTTTAATCAAGTTCGCTAACATATAAAAAATGTCATTAGAATTTATCTAACCAAATATGGTATAGAATCAATCGAATAATAATCTAATGCCAAAAAATAAGGAGACAATTGTGATAAGTGTGTTTTGTGTACTTATTTGAACCATATTACTAATCTTTTTTTATGTCTTCAAAGTATTGAATTTTACTTAATTTGGGTAAATTTTATCTTGTTTTAATTTTGGACCCGTTCACAAGCAATTAGAAAAGAAATGGGCAGGGATTGACGATTGGATGGAAGGTTTGGGACTAATGTGCATATAGAAGTAATTTAAAGTGGATGATCAAAATTGAATAAAGGATGAAGAAGATGACTAAATTGAGAATTTTGAAAGTGATTATAACTGGGCACCAATTCGAATATATGGACCGGGTAGCCGCTCAATGTTGGAAAACAAAAACATATAAAAAAATGGGTGGCGCCGCCTGAGTTTCCACTGGGCGCCCGCCCAGGTTAAACACGGCTAGAAACCTTTTTCGTTCTGAATCCTATTTCAAGTGGGATTCTTCCTTTTGGGCCATTATTTGCTTGAATTCTCGAGACTTTTGGGACATCTTGGAAAATACTATAAATACCAACTATCAACACATAATTAGGGGGGGGGGGTGTGAATTAACTGCAAAATGAGGCAAAAAAATCCATCAAAATTCAATTTTAAGAACATCAAGATTGAGTTTAAGAATTTCTTGGTGATGAACAATTTTTATATCCTTTGCTTTCTTCCTCACAATATGTTAGGCTAAACAAATCTAGTGATAGGGTTACAATGAATCTTGTATTATGAACCTTTAATTCTTGATTTTTCCTTTTGACATTCAAACATGTTTTCAATTATTGAACGATTTTCACGGAATTATCTTCTTTACAATTATGTGCATAATGATTGTATGAATATTGTGATTTGTTTTATCCTCAAAAGATGGAAAATAAGTTAGACAGAGTCAAATATGGAATATAAATACATCGCTATACTTTATGTGATCTTTAAGTATTCACAAATTCAATAATTCATTTTTGTATGTTCGTATCCGTCATAAAAATATAATCGGATCACATGTGAGAATGTGCTTAATTCTACTCGAAAAAAGATTGTTAAACAAATTAGAAATATTGATTTTCATAATTGAATCCTGTTGTCAAATTGTAAGGTTAGGGTTAAAGGAAATTGATACAAGGGCGGGATCATAGTGCGCTTTTCATCAATTGATTTTCATAAAAACTTACATTAATCACATATATACATTGATTCTAATTAATTTAGGTATTGCCTTCATAGATACATTATTTAGTCATAAAAAAATCTCAAATTTTCATTATTTCTATTAAGGCTTAGTTAAATTGAATTTAAACAAATACAATCTCTATAGGTACAATACTTAAACTCAAATCCATTTTACTACTTGTTAACGAACCGAGCACTTATGATATTTTACATGAATAACTTTTTCTTGACAAACTGTTTCAAATTTTCGGTTTATAAAATACCCAAATCTTGTTTGGACAAGTGTTTTTTAAAATGAATTTCGAAAATAATATTAAATTTATAACATAAATTCAAATACTTTTTTAAAAATTTGAGTGTTTTTAGTGAAAGCGCTGAAAAATAAGCGTTTAAATAAAATTTTAAAATATAAAAAAACTAGAAAAAAAATCCTAAAAAAAATTCTTAAATTCTTAAAAATAAAAATAAAAATAGTTCAAACTCTTATCGATTATTTATATACAAATTCTAAAATAAAATATATTTTAATGATCAAGGATAAAAAATCTCAATGCACGTAATTAATTTTTAGTTTTTTTTTCCTTCTATATTTTGTCAACTTAATTTATTCTTTATTCTTAATTTTACTTTTTCAGTGCGAAAAAAAGTGTAAGATTCACCAACTTTAAAATTATATATTGCTTGCTAATATATTAATATAGGAATATTCTATTTTATTGAATAATCAAATTTCGTGAAATAAAATATCCTAAAACAATTTTTCAAAATTCAACCCAAATGTGTTTTTGAGTTTTCTGTTTTGAGAAACGGGTTTTCAGAATCACAAACCAAACATGTTTTTAATAATCTTTAAATAACGTACCCTCAAAATAAAAAATAAAAAATTGAAAATATACTCAAAAATGAAAAGTGAAGAGCAAACCAAAACGGAACTAAGATCCCATGAAATTAATGATATAAATATAGGTAACAATAATTGTATAAAATGGGCATTCTTTATCAAGAAAATAGAAAAAGTGAAAGGCCGATTAGCCCTAAACAACACACCAATCATCATTTGACATTTCTCAATATCATAAGCTTGAAACTGAAAAATCGATCACATGAAGCTTTTTTTATTTTTTTTTCTCTTGAAAATTGTCTAGCACATTTTATGTTCTATATACTATTCTCATATATGAATAAAAACTTTTGAGAGCACATCATATTGCATGTGTCTTTATATGGATGTCGACCAGATGGTGATGGGTGGGGTGGGGTGGGGTGGAGTGGGGGTGGGGGTGAGGTGGGGGATAATGAGAATGGAATAGTAGTAGACACTAGAGTTCCATACCAAACAAAGTTTTATGGCATGTGCCAAACAAAGAATATGGACTATAGTGTAAAGGAAGGAGTTTGTCACTCTCACACTGTCCATCATCTAATGCAGATGCCAATTAATTATAGCAGCAAGAAAATTGTTGTCACAATCTACGACTCGACATCATTCGATAGTCCAGATGATTCATTATGAAAAGATAAAAACATAACCAAATTCTTTAATCTTTATTTATATCATAGCAAGTCGTGTTAAATTTCGTATATACTATCTCTATTGACTTGTTCGATTTATACGATGTCGCTATTACAAACCTAAAAATCTTTAGATTTTTGACAAAACAACTCAAATCGTCATCTCAAAAAATATTTTCAGATTTTAATAGTATTCTAAAGTGATTTTTGCTGGTGAAATATGTACTTGACGGAAGTTGACAATTATATGTGTTGTATTCACGGAAGAAGTGTGTATATATCTAATTCGTCAATCGTGTCACTTGTTATACCAAAGAAAACATGACGAATAGTGTGGCTTCGTCCCTAACTGAGTACATGAATAATTGTGAACATACTTCACTCTCCACAGCACTAACAATCGAGAGCAGAGCATCGAAACACACCCGAGCAACAATTTTATCGAAATCCACACAACTCGACCAATAATTGCATCAAAACAAGGTCCTTTAGCCATGGAATAGAGACGTAATACCGAATCAACACTAACACAAACGACATAATTAAGCCTTCACTTGCAAGTCATCTTATAGAAGTCAAAAGACGAGCACAAGCAACACCTAACATGTTTACACGGTAGAAAATTTGATATACTATTTGCATCACTGAGATTGAAAGGTTGTTAGAGGGACTATTCACAGCCTAAGAATGCAAATGCTATATTTAGGAAAGTTAAAGATAGACTTTCTGTAGTGACAACATTTGTTTGATTAGAATTATGTCGTGTGTGGCAAGTTAGGCACTGATGATTAGGATGAGAATAATGTTAAAAGAATTTGGCATGCTTTGAAAGCTACTCTCAACTGTAAACTTGTTTTAAAAAGAGTGTCTAACGTATTTATCAAATGTTAAATTCAGGGGCGGACCCACATGAGGTCATGTGGGGTCAGATGACCCCACAAAAAAAAAAAATTGTTTTTTGAGTTTTTTCTTTTTGCTTTTTTATTTTTTTAACCTAAACATTTTTGAAATCTCATTTTTGACCCCACAAAAAATTTGTCTCGATCCGCCCCTGGTTAAATTCATCAATATCATTCAACTTTATAATTAGTGTCACCATGATCACACTATTTGATTTTGTTTTACCCTGGTCATCCAACTTTGTACTTAGTGTCACCATAACCATCCAATTTGATTTATTTCACTATGACCACCCAATTTCACATTACATAAGTGTAAAGTTAAATGGTCATTGGTGGATTTAACCATATTTATCACCATCACCAACCCTTATGTTTAGTCTACTTCACACTTGACCTTTTCGTAGTTTCTTTGATGGAACACGTTCAATTGTACGTAAAAGTATGTAAAACTTGATTCAATTGTGTCCTTTTTTCTCTTAATTTTTTTTTTTTATCTTCGCTCTATCAAGTGATAAAATCCCGCACCAGTTAAAGATGATATTTTAAGATGGAATGTTAAGACTTAAGATAAAATGAGCAATTCGATGACTTAAATCAAACAAGCAGGCACATTTAAAATTATTATTTTCAAACGAGTCACCATTTTGGAAGAATGTGTTGTGTGTGAAATTTCACCCCACACAAAATTTACTCGAGTAAAAATGAGAAGAAAAAGAATAATTTTTTTCTATTATTTGAAAACCCACAAAAAGCTTTACATGGCAATTTTGAAGAAATCAAACCTACCATCTTTTAAAAATAGAATAATAGAGGGTGCTATGAGCGCCTCTTGTTTGTAAGGTATTAGAATCCGAACAAAAATTATGTATGTTGATACCACTTGTTAGGAATAGAAGAAATGAGATAATATAACATAATACGAAGTAACAATCACAATACAAGAACAATTGGTAGTACCCAACTAAATATTCACCAAAGTACTAAACCTCCACCAATTGGTCTTCAAAGATTCTGCACAACCTTACAAAACATACAGCTAGGACCTTTGCTATTCCTCCAACACAATACAGACACCTTTACAAACCTTCAAACTCTACATTTACTAATGAACGTGTACCCTTTTGATCAAGAATAGTCAAAGAGATACAATTTCTTTTCAAATCTGGAACGTGTCTTATTGCATTATGTGTTCTATCATTCCATCCAACATCTTAAGTCTGACCGTTCCAATATCGGCTATCTTACAGGGTGAGTTGTTATTCATAACTACAACACTTTTCGAAACTTCTTCGTATGTTAAAAACAAATCATAATTGGGACACATATGAAAAGTGTAAGTTTTATCAAGAATCCAATTCTCTTCAAGTTTGGAATCGCCGTCAGACATAACCAAAAGTTCTTCCTTACTCAAATAGTTTTTTTGCAACATTAGCTTCACCTAAATTTTCTAGTTACTTTCCCTTCTTAATTGCAGCTAACTTTTCTCTATTATGTAACATGTAACAATCCTTCTTTACGTGCCTATTATTCTTGCAATAGTTACAAACTTCATTAATGGAGTTAGATGTCAAATTTCTCTTCTCATAACCACTGTGAACAACAAGGCATTCTCTTTGAGTCTCAGATCTAACAATTAAGATGCTTCATCTACTCATTTGAAAATAAAGTGTCATAAACTTTTTCAACAATGAGAGTATCACGACTATATAATATCGTGTCTCTGAACAATATATATGAAGCGGGCAATGAACATAATAAAATCAATCACAAATCCTCTTCATCATATCTAACCTCCAAGCTTTCCAAATCAGCAACAATTTCTTTAAAAACAGTAAAGTGATTTTCTAAAGATGTACATTCTGTCATACGATGAGATTAGAAATGTTGTTTCAGGTGCAATTTACTAGTTAGACTCTTAGTCATGCACAATTACTCCAACTTCAATCATAACGCAACTGCAATTTTCTCCTTCAAAACGTCCTGAAAAATGTGATTCGAAAGATGAATTTGTAGAAGGGCCTTTCGATCCTTACATTGTTTCTCTTCCATTGATCATTTTGAAGGGATCTTCTCAAATTTCAACAAAGCGTCGTCCAAATCTATCTGAGCGACCACTGCTCACATCTTCACCCGCCACAATGAGAATTTAGTGATGCGATCCAAAAGCAAAATATCGACTTCATGGCTGCCATCACAAGAACAAAAAATCTCGAACATTTCAAATCTTAAGCTCTGATACCATTTGTTAAAATCTGAACAAGAATTATGTATGTTGATACCACTTGTTATGAAAGAAGAAACGAGATTATATGAGTAATCACAATACAAGAACAATTGATAGGAGAATGAAGAATTATATTAATATGGAAAAAGAATACAAAATAATTATATTTCTAACTTGATTCTAATTTATACAAAGTCACGTGAAAGCAAAGAATCACATGGACTATACATAGGACCAAAAGAATATGTAATAGTTGGCAAGATTATAAAAAATCATGTCAAAAAAGGAAATAAATGTCCCTTGGATATATATGGTGCTAAAGTACAGCTTCGCGCCAAGCAAGCTGCACACGAGCGTTAAGCAAGCAGTAGGCGAGCGACGGCGACAGCGCTTTCAATGGCGTCCAAGCGTCGAAGTTTTGATCTAAATTGATTTCAAACGCATAATTTCTGCTCCAAGACTTTTCATGCCTCTTTAACACCTATTTCAACCAATGCACAAACATATAATGAAATTTAGGTCACAGAATAATAGAAACTAATGATATTAGCCCTTTATCCACTCCCATGTTGTTAAAAACAAGTTTTTTTTTTTTTTTTTTTTAACTTGAGAAATACCCTAGAAAAAGGGTATATAAAATAATTATGGTTAAAAGAAAAATATTCATCCTTGACTGTCTAGTCATCTTACTAAATTTTATATAACTAACCTAAATAAAAAATAGCTGGTGCTACTCATATTTTTTATGTTGCGTTTCTCTTTGTATTGTTTAAATGTCGTATATTGAAGCTCATCATGGACTACTCAAATTAGAGGGGAAAAGGTCAAAACGAAAAAACCCTCCTCCCATTGCTATAATGCACACTGATTAAGGTTTACATAATTCCGTCTCACATACTTAAAATTATCACATTATAATAATAAGAGGAAATTACACCTAGACCTGAAATTATATTTCTAATTTCACAAATCATATCACAAGTTTAACATTTCTAAAATCAGGTTTTAATTAATAATTTAAAAACTTTTTTTTATAGCTATACCCAACCAAACCCTAAAATCATTTGAACCAATATCCTCTCCACTCTCACCTCCCGTCTCTCAACGATGCCGATGCCACCCTGCAGCTGCCGCTTCTTCCCCTCATCTCCCTCTCTCCCTCGTCTTTTCTCTCTCACCACCCCTGTCAGCCGCCGCTTCTTCCCCTCCTCTCCACTCGCATCTATTCTGTATGCCTGACCGGGAAGCTCAGACCCATTAACAAAGGACTAAGCACTTACTTTCTGTTTTCTTGCTCCACTGGTGACGTCGCCGTCTTCCGCTTCACTTTATTCTCTTCGCCTTTATAGTACCCATCGCCCCAACCCAGTAGCGATGGCCCCCGTAGTCAGCCACCGACGATTGTCAGAAAATCGCGTTATGGGTAATGTTTACCAGAATTTTGGTAATTTTGCATTCAATGCTGTTATGTTATAGAAATTACTGTTCGGATCTGAATTTTCTTTTTGTCATTGGTGTTGGTGAAAAGTTTTCAATATTTGGTTCATTAGCAAATGTGGGTGCAATGGTTGGTGCAATTGCAAGTGGCCAAATTGTGGAATACAATGGACGAAAGGGGTATGAAGATGTGTCAATTAACATAATATAGTTTAATTTTATTTGCTGAAAGACAATGTAATAAACATTGTTTAATTATGATCTTTATGATGCTGCTGTTGTGGTGTGCCAGGTGTGGTGGTGTGGTGTGGGCGGCGGGGTGAATCTGGGTGGGTGGTGTGGGTGGATCTGTGGTGTCTAGTGGTGGATCTGTATTGTGACCAATAATTTGGTTGGTGGGTGACCAATAAATAATGTGTGACCAACAAATTAGATAAACTATGATCAATACATGCTCTGTGACCTAAAAATTATTAATTTGTGACCATTAATTTGATAAATTGTGACATAAATATAATTTATGTTCAATTTATGTGAAGTTTGTGACAATAAAATTAGTAGTATGATTTATAAATTTTGTGATCTGTGACCGATTAACAAATTATAACTTTTAAATTTTTAAGTTGTGACCTTTGAAAATTTTGAATTGTGATCTAATAATTTGTGAATTGTGACTAAATTGCATAGATCTGTGACTTTAATATATCTGCGATGATGAAACGGTCATCGGAATACTCGTCGAAATCGAAGCAGTCGCCGAAACGATCACCGGAACAATTGTCGGAAAAAAGTGGTGATCGAAAAAGTCGTCGGAATAGTCCCCGGAGTTGTAGGAGTGGTGGAGGTGGGGGTGGATTAATTATATTATATTAAAATTAAATATTAATAATAAATTGATTTAATAATTATTATTTCATAAATAAAATTTAAAAAAAAAACTGATTTTTGAAATTTGGAACTTGTTTTTGTATATTTGAAATGGTGTAAAGTAAATGCATGAGAAATGTATTGTTCCCTAATGCAGCCAGAGTGATCACTAACATATTGAGCCCAATCATAGTTTTATTGCAAACCATACATCTAACCCATAAAATTCGCAATCAAATGAAAGCACACATAATAGAATTATTCTAACATTAATTACATAATTTTTACCCTTCCATTTGATAAACCTAATTTGAGAAAATCTGAAGGAAGGAGCTAAATAACACAAATGCAACGCGATAGATTTAGTGGTGGCAATCGAGTCGAGCGGCTCATTGGCTGGCCGCTCGGCTCTTACTGTAGTGGCTCACGAGCCACTCGGGCTCGTCAAAAAACGAGCCTGAGCAGGCCAGCTTAGTAGGCGAGCCGAACTTGCTCGACTCGTTTTTTACGAGCGGCTCATCAAATTTTTTTTAAAAAAAAAAAAAGAAAAACACCTCTCCTCCAATAATTATTGATATAATGAGCATCAATTAACCTCACAAAATAATAAAAAAATTCTTCTTTAAGATACAAATTTTGTTAATTTAATAGATCAGAGATCGATCGAATCAGTATTGATATACCGATACCGATTTGATTCGAGCTCTTTTATTGAATTGCTTAATCAATAAATGTTCTCAATATTATGTCTTGGAGATGGACGAGACAACTGGTTAATATATTATAATAATAAAGAAAATTTGATACCTTTTCATTTTTAATATTATAATGTATATTAATTGCCACATATATCGTAGCATATTCTTGCATTTCTACTTGATTGAAAGTTCAAGTTATAAAATTGTATATAAACGAGTTGCACATACTTTAGTGTGTGTGTATATATAGTACTAGGTTTAAGCAACGTGCAATGCACGTTTACTTAGTTTATATATAATTTTTTTGGTTCATTAAATAATTAATGATGTAATGTTTATGTAATTGATAAATAATTACACAATGTGATATATTAATTTTAATTTGAATAGTGTTAAATTCTAAATTAAATGTATAAGTTTGTGTTTCGTACTATTATATTATATTAAATTTTGTATTTAATCATGAACTTTTTGTACATAATAAAATAATAGATAACATTATAATACAAAACTAAATAAATAAATATTTTTTCTTCATTGAGTTCAATGTACCTTACCAAATAAATTATTACCATTTTTAAATTGATAATCTCCACATCCACTTTATTTTTTTAGTTTCATTTTTTCCTATTGACTAAAATGTAGTAGTACAAAGCTTTTTGCATTTTTCATTCATTTATTAATAATGTTCTAAAAGGCGTAATGCGTTGCGAAACGTCGATGTTGAGAATCAAGAATCACAAATTTAGACGTGTCAATACGAAAAATAAGCGTCATAATACGTTTCGTATTTTTAATATTATTTTAATTATTTTTAAGATATTAAATATATTTTTATTTTAAAAAATAGTTTTTTTCTATATTATAAAAAAAATAGATTTTTTACTATAACATAAAATCATCTAATATTTAAAAATAATACTTACTAAACATTTAATATAATACTATAATATTGCTAAATAGTGTTAGAAGAATTTTAATTTTTTTTTATTAATTAAGAAACTAAACATGAGCATTAATCATAGGATTTATACGAAAAGTCTGCGGATTTGATAATTCCGATATCTGAAAATGGAGATGAAGGATTTTGATTCACAATCGAGAATGATTCAGACGTGAAGTTCTTGGGAATGCAACTGGGGTTGAACCGAATGAAATAAATACATAAAAATAATTCAAAGTAAATCTATCTTTATTAATTAGATTCATTATATATATCCTACAATTAGTCCCAACACTAAAAATAAATATGTTATAATAGTTTACTTTGTTAAATTAAAATATTTTAAACTTATAGAAAATAATATCTAACATCAATATATTAATAATCAAGTGCAATTTAAATTAAATTTGAAAATTAAATAAATGAAAGAATGAAAGTAAATATTACAATTTAATTAGTTGTAATTCAAAATCAAATTAGTTAATTAGACATACATTTGAAAATGATTTTGATGAGCATTTTAACATTTTTTTTTTGTCACTATCTCACATTGGAAATTTATAAAACTATTACAGTTAAGAGTATATATAAAATGCACAATCCCACATTGGAAGTTTATGAAATCTTTGGAGAGAAGTGTATCTATAAAATGAGCATGACATCCAATACTTCTATATGGGCTTTAGAATTGTAAATTTTGAAACTCAATTATGGAGTTAAAAGATTTTTAAATTAAAAAAAATTTCGTTAATTTTTCCGTTAAACCAACATATTCCGTTTAATAGGCACTTTTTATATATAGAAGATATAAACGAGTTACACATACTTTAGTGTGTGTGTGTGTGTATTGAATAATTTTACATATACACAAGGAGTTACATAATAATTTACGAATAGATGATGTGTCAAAAAGATGATGGAGAAGTGTTTTTTTTTATTTGATTAAAAAAATTATGACATAATCATATTTTACCACATCATGTGTACATAAATCATTATGTATATGTAGGACAACCGTTTTTAATGCAAAAATCACTTTCAAAGAGCGAGTGAACTGAAACATTACGAATAATTTTCACCTTTAAGTATGTTCGGTACTAAATTTTCTAAACTTACTTCCATCCCAATTATGAGAACTTCAACTAGGCACTAATTACATATTTTTTTGCCCTTTCATTTTATAAAACCTAATTTGAGTAAAACAGAAGAAAGGGGCTAAACAATACAAACGTACTCTTACTCGAGATAGATTTATTGAACGGGCTTTTTCTTGTTTTATTCGGAGGTCGGACATAGTTCTCTGTTCAAAGTTTCGTATTTTCTATCTTGATATTAATAAACTACATCTTTTTTGAAGGTTACATTTTGTAAATATGTAATTGGGTCATGAACTCTTTTCTACTTGTGTGGAGATTTTAATTTAAAACATTAATGTATTAATAAAGAATATTTCATTTTCTAAAATAGATCATTAATAAATATTAATTAGCAAAATGGAGACGCAATATTTCCAAGTTCCAACCCTACCAGTAAAATACACACTAAGCGCAATGCGCACTGTTATACTCAGATTTATGGTTAATTTCACCAATGGACATTAAACTTTGCATTTATTGTCACCTTGATCATTAAATTTTAATTTGTTTGTCTAAACTACAATGAACATTAATTTATTTCAAACCCGTCACCAAACTTTATTAAACTTATCAGTTAAAGCCACAAGGTAAATCAACCATCAAATATTTTACAAAAAGTTCAACATTTACAAGTGGTATAACGACAAGCCCAGTCAATGCATCCTGGAGTAAATCTCGTGTCCATTGTATAAAAGCATTTTACAATATTTTATAACATGATTTTGGATTTCAAAATAAGAATCCCAAATCTCATGAATCAAACCAACCATAAAACACAATTTCAAAACCCTCTTTCAAAAATAGCTTAGAATTCTTGATTTGCTATTCAACATTATCTTATAAAGTTCATCTTGTCAAACTGTTAGTCCCTTGTAACCTTTTTTGTTCAATAATAAATAGTTAATTAACCAAGTGGCTCGATAGCACGTTTTATAAAATTCAACAATGATGTAAATTTAGGCTTGGTTTTGAGCTTCAAATCTCACGAATTAAACTTTAAACCAACCAATAACCTCAATTTCAGAAACCCTCTTCCAACAATTTCTTAGGATTCTCGATTGATTGTTCGGTTTTATTTTCATAAAGTTCATGTCGTCAAATTGTTTGTCCACATCAGACTATAAAATGAAAAACAATTGATTAATGGAGTGGTTTGACTAACACATTTTATACAGTTTAGTGTTAAATTTGTAACATATTAAAGTCCAGTGACTATAATTAAGAATAACCCCCAGATTTACCCAAAAAGAGATAGGACTATTTTACATCAAAATTTACATAATTGGGTGAAAATCAAACCTAAATATGACGTTTTTTGTATGAAGAAGAAATTGGTGATCCTTCCTCTCACTAAAATACGCATTAAGCCCACCCCACCCCACCTCCTTCCTCTGCCTCACATCACTGTCTCTATCCGTTTTCTCGCTCTATATATCTCTCTCTCTCTCTACAGCCACTTATACCAGTAGTACTGTAGTAGTCACTGTACTACTACTATACTTCTTTCTTTATATATATATCTCTTCTCTGCATTTTCACACAACCTTATAAAGATTTATACAGCAAGTGTATATATAAGTAACTAGATAATTTTTTTGTTTGGGAAAAAAATGGATCTACCATTGACAAATGAAGCTTCATTTACAGAAGGGTCCAATCCAGCTTCGTATAGTTTGGTTGAGTTACTGTCTTTTCCGATGGGCAGTGGAGGAGGAGGATTGGGGCTGAGAATGGGGAGTTTTGGTGGCAGTGGAGAAGTTTTTGGAGTAGGAGATGCTTCGGTTGAGGAATCCACCGTGACGGACCAGAGCGGCGGGGGCGTTGGGAAGAGAAGAATGGATATTGGGAATTTTCATGAAGATGAGTCATCTAAGCTTGTTTCCACTAGCAGCGCTAACAGTGATATGGTTATTCTCGATACACACTTTGATGCTCTTGCTTTTGCAACTATTTTTTAATTTGTAGAAGATTTTTGTTTATCTGGGACAGTTTTTATATTTTTCAGAAAGTTGGGACTGTTAATTTTAGTTGTTAGCTTGCGAATTTCGATTAATTGAATTAGAATGTTGGTTGTAAACTATTTATTCTTTGTGGGATAGAATGAGCGGAATGGTAAACGAATGAAACCATCAGGATCCATAGATGAAAATGGTGGCTCAAAGACGAAAGCAGAAGCAAATTCAGGGACTAGTAACAAGGCAGCTGAAGAGAAGAGTAAACCCGAGCCACCCAAAGATTACATCCATGTTAGAGCGAGAAGGGGCCAAGCCACCGATAGCCACAGTCTAGCTGAGAGAGTAATACCCTTTTAAACCTTTAGAAGAAGAAGTTTAAATCTTGTTCTTTATACTGTCCAAACCTATCTACTAGTGCATGCCACACATGGCCTTCGGGTTTTTGATAGCATCTGTCTGTGACATAGTTTCTGATTTCTATCATTTATTTTTTAGGCTCGGAGAGAAAAGATCAGCGAGAGGATGAAAATTCTGCAAGACTTGGTTCCTGGATGTAATAAGGTCCCTGCTTTTCTACCCTTGTTTGGTTTGATTTTGTGATGATTCTTGACGTGAATTGGATGTTTTGGCGTCCATGTTGACCGTCAATTGAGTTCAATGTGAAGACAAAGTTCCATTACATGTATACCCATAGGGAGTTGCTGTCTATGTTCGATTTCCCGATTCGATTTCATTGTGGTTTAGTGTTCCTTTGAAACAACATAATGATGAATGAAAATTTCTTCTTCAGGTTATTGGAAAAGCTCTTGTTCTTGATGAAATAATTAATTACATCCAGTCACTACAGCGTCAAGTCGAGGTATCTCTTTGCCATATGTTTTTTAATATCTTCCAGTACTTTCTCTTCCATCTAACACTTCTATATGTCCATAATCTAGTTTTTGTCGATGAAGCTTGAAGCAGTTAATACAAGGTTGAACCCTACAATCGAAGGGTTTGCTTCCAAAGAAGTAAGTGTAATTGCTTACATAGGAGATATTATTTTGTCCAACTCTTAAAATTGCTCCAGTGCTTCCCTCAGCACAACCCCACTCTTCTCCCTCGTGTCTTTTCAGAACTATATGGCCGTTATTATCCCACTTGGGCCTTTTTTGGTTTATGAATTATGTACTTTAGATAAGAAAACACGTGCTCTTTAGCTAGTGGTTAGACCATAAAATAATTGAATCTAAGATTGAACCAAAATATATAATATCTTTCCATGTACAGATATTTGCTGCGTTATAAACATATTTGTATTTTCTGAAATTGAGATCTTTTCAATTATGCATGATGCTATGTTTTCTTTTTAGTTAATTAGAAAAGTTACTTATGTAATAGCGTAGACACACACGACGGGAAGAGCTAATTTGTGCTATTAGTCTATTACATAGCTTTGTGAAGTATTCAAAATCTAATAATATTGTTCTCAGGATTTTGCAAAACTCTCTTACATATGTTGAGGGACTGAAATTGTCCCGAAACTGAGATTTGCCCTTTATGGGTTTTTTGGGACGAAATTCTGAAGATTCCTTGAAGAGCTTGTCTTTCTTTTATGGGGCTTAGGAACAATCAAGTTGCATTGCAACTCAGGATTCGAATGTCCGTTGTTCTCCATTTTCATACTAGGCATTTTTCCTATGGTATGACTATTAGAAGCTGATAGGAGCTAGAAACCACAATTCACTCATATGCACCTTTGTTGTTTCTCTTTTAACAGGGGCCACAACATAAAGTAGCTGCACTTACTGCTTGCCTTTTGTCCCTCTTCTTTTCAATTTTCTTCATCGTGTTCATTTTACCCTCTATGGTCTTGGTCTTTTGTGGACTTAAATTGGTCTTGTGTTTATGATTTAAAACATGGACCATCCCATAGTACAGTCAGTTGATGAAAGCTGTCGGAATTGAAAAATGTAGGAAACATGCCCAAGAGTGAAGAAAAATGCTTGTACGCGCGCGCGCGCACGCGCACACACACACACACACCTGGGGGATGTTCCTATGTCCCGCCTTCTTTTGCCACAGTTCCATTCTAGGAATATTTGTGAAAGCTTTGGTTTCATGGAGTGCAAGCCAATGTAAACAATTTTGAGATCATGTGCATGGATTGATACTGCAAAGACTTAAATAAAAATCCATCTGTCTTCTCAGAGCATCACTGCGGAAGACTTGTTAGGCTCTTGACTTGAGCAATAAGTCTAAATGAAAGGCCCCATTTTTCTCCAGTTTTGTTTATGCCCCTTCTGGTTTCAATTTCTGCCAGTGGCCATCTTTTAGGAGGCTACCTTTGTCAATGTAATCCTTCTAACTGCAATAATGCAGCGAGGCGGATTCCCGTCAGCCAGTCAATCTTTACGTTTTTTGACTTGTAAAAATATTGTTTTGCAGTTAGCAGTACCATCTTTTGATGCAACTGGAATGATTTTTGGCTTACAAGCACCAAGAGAGTATACACAAGGACCACAAGTCGAATGGCTTGATATGCAGGTGGGAAATGTCTTTGAACGTCCAGCGTGACCCGTATCTTAGCAGCTCAAGAATCGACCAACATATTAGAACTTCTATTTGTTGTCATTAGTCAGAAGGAAACTTCGTCTTCTGCATTGTTAACAGATAATTGTTGCTTCTGTGTACAAGAGAAGTCTTGAATTTGTAGTCAGTGTCGATTTATCAGTAGATTTGAACGCGTCTCTTGTGGGACCTAACAGAATTTACTGTACTTTGTCATGGTAACCTAAAACAGCACTAAATGTACTACTAATTAATTATGTTCTTTTAATTTACTCGTACTCTATATCTTTGTTCATCAGTTGATAAATATGCAGCAATGGAGGTGTTTAGTAAAAAATCAAAAGCAACGGGCACGGCCTGTGGCCTGTGGGCGACTTTATAAAAAAGAAACAAATTTTTATGTATTTTTTTAGAAAATAAATGAATAATCAAATATTGGAGAACTGATGTAATTGAAGCCTGCACGACCTCTGCAGGACTTCGTTTTCTTGAACAGGCCAGTTTGGACTCGCTGAAAATTACAAGCTAAGTTGGGAACGGGGGTGAATTTTATGCATTAGCTTAAATGGCTGAAAAAGGAAGAAAAAGAAGTTAAAAAGTTCTTGTACTGCTTTTCAGCTACAAAATAAATGGAATTTGTCCTGGGAGTTTTGAATTAGACTTGAGAAAGGTTACGAAGATGCTTTTGGCATAGTGGGCCCCCAATGGGAGGTGGCATGACGGAGCGATTAGCTGAGTGGAAGAGCGCATTCCTAATAATTGTGTTATTGTACCTAAGACTGAGTCACATTGATTTTTCAATATGCTCATCGGTGGTTGACCTTGAGATATGATCATCCAAGATACATTAGCATGGCGCAAACCTCCAGTTCAAAATGGGATTTGAAGCTTAACCTCTAATCAGGAGCATAGATGGGGTAAGACTTAAATCCATTTGAGCGACTTGGGGGTATACACTAAGCAATTCACAATAGAAAACAGCACAGGATAAGGCACGGAAATGCAAGAAACGATTCATACAATAAATCCCAAATTTATTGAAAACGAGACTTACTTTATTGATGTTATCCAGATGCCTTTCTAACTCAAAAGTTTCATTTGATGTGATGAACAGATTGTTAAATGCATGAATATTCAAATTCAGCCACTGATGAAAACCAGTGAACAAGAAATCAATCATAAGCCTGTTCCATTTGAAGTATGTTTCTAAACTCTAGAGAGAGAATATTCCCGTCCATGAAAAAACAACAAAACTAAAAATGAATCTAAATTGCATCAAAGACTTCATGACTCATTTTATGTAATGCTGCTGATCAGCAATGAGGTTTATGTGTCCCCTTTCTCTAAATTTCTCGTGATATTGCTAAATGCTCGACTCCTTTGCATATCTGTGAAGGTATGTCAACAAGAAGTCGGTCCATTTTCGATCAGCTAACAATCTACGTTCAAAATGCTTTCTGTGCTAAATTTAGATTTTTTTGTAGATGAAAAGATTCTGACATCAAGGCTTCCTCATCTTCATGCCACGTTTTCATGCACAGAGAATGCTCGCATAAATCTGCAACCGGCAATTAATTACAATCATATAAAAAGTACTAGATTCTTGATTCGTCTTTACTGAAATATGTTGAGGAAACGAGAACCAAGTGCTCCGTGAAACATCCAAGCTGGGACTCCAATGTTCGTCCAGTAAAGCTATAGGTATATACATCCTAATACGAGAGATAGGAATTGAAAAGAGAATAAGAAGGAACTGCAAACAAAAAAGTTATGAGTTATAATGTGATTAATTTAAATGTAGTGTTTGGTGAGGTGGTTTGGACAATATTGGACACAAAAAAGAAGCTAAAATATTATTTATTATCGTATCTAATCTTGTACCGTACGACGTACCAAATATGTCAACAGTATCACACCATGAAGGAGAAGAGACAAAATCCAAGTAATACATCACCTTTAGGACAAAAATTTCATGCATCTGTGTCGTCTGATGAAATTTTATTTGAGTGCCTAAGATTCCGAAGATGATGTTCTATCTCGGTCAAGAGTTTAGTTGCTTCACCGCCTCTTTGGAGTGTCATTGCAATATGCTTTAAGAAGTCACTATCTGCTTCAATAGCTCTCAACCTCTCCCTAATAGTAGAAACTTCTCTTTTAAGTGTGACTTTAGTACCGTTTTCAAGCATAGGTGTATCGACCTCAAAGGAATCAGATTCTTCGTCCAAAGGTGCGTTTATCTTTTTCTCGAGTTGAGTCAAAAGACCTAAAAGATAAGACCTCTCACTCTCGAAATCTAAATGTGATTCATCCGAAATCTCTCCTCCATATTCCATTGTTCTATCATAAGGACGTTCTTTTTCACTTTGATCTGCTCCACTTGAGCTACCACAGTCTGATTTCTCACCAAACGATGACAAGGACTGAGATTTTATTTCTTGATAATTTTCATCAGCATCAGCTTCAACACTGTCACTGCCTATTTTCTTGATCTGCCCGTATTTTTCTCTATACGCCTCAAGTTCAGACTCTAAAATCTTTATTTCTTCCTCTCTTTTTAACAGCAAGTCTTTCATTACTTGCAGAGCTTCCTGATCATATTCAGCCTCCTCTTCCATCATTCTCTGATACTGTAAGGCCTCCATTTGGACAGCTGCCTTCTCTGCTTGCAGTCGAGTAATCATAGCCATTGCGTTGTTCGCAGCAATTGCAGAAGCACTTCGTTCCTCGTCTAGTTCCATGTATAATTCTATCAGGGACTTGCGATCCAAACGAACTTGACTCTTCAAACGACTCAACATGTTGTCTGTCTCATTTGGAGCATTTGAATCATTAAGCTCGGAAAAGAAGTTGTCGACCAATTGTTTTCGAGCTCCCTTGTTAGCCCATCTAGGACTGGCTTGAGTTGAATCTGACAATGAAATCCCGAAAAATTTGTTTCCTCCTCGGACAAAACTTGGAGTTTTGCAAAAATCTTCATAATCCTCAGAATCTGGTAGTAGTGGTTTCATATATTCTCTACCTACAAAACAACAGAAATAAATATTGGTGTCAAAAATGTACTTGATACAACTTCATTACATAGAGGACTCGACAATTTTAGAAATGAATCAATTAGAAACTAAATAATGAACATTGGAACAAGCAATCATCGATAAGAAAACTTTCGTTGATAGATTCATGGCATGTTTGGGATGCAGTAATAAACATGATAGAACGGTACAAACAAGAATGTAAATGGTTTATCCCAAAAGAGATCAAAGAGAACAGAAGGGCAATGTAACTCACTCTGATTATCTCCATTTGAAGCATATTCCTCCTCAGGTAATACTGATTCGGCGTCTGATGTGAATCTAA
The DNA here is from genome assembly GCA_019097785.1 of Fraxinus excelsior. Classification (NCBI taxonomy): domain Eukaryota; kingdom Viridiplantae; phylum Streptophyta; class Magnoliopsida; order Lamiales; family Oleaceae; genus Fraxinus; species Fraxinus excelsior. The sequence continues at coordinate 35,113,857 of CM032623.1, forward strand.
GCTCTGAGTACCTATAGTGAGGCAATTCTATGTTTCGTCCTTCCTCATTTTTGAGTAAGGTAGCCCGAGGAGATGGAGTAGGAGCATTCATTGATAAACTTCTGTTATACTGTGAGGAGGGCCTTACTTTTAAAGGCTCATTACAACAACAACATCTGAGAATCCCAGCCTTATCGTCAAATTGCTCGATTTCACCCTTCTTTCCCGGTTTGATATATGTTGTTCTTGGATTATCCTCCACGAACAAATTGATATCCTTGTGCAAGATCCCGACTAGAGACTTGTACTTTTCGCAATCAGAATCTTTCTCCGTTGCATACGAAAGAAGGCAACCTTCACACATACTACGAATATCAGATAGCCTCTTGTGCACATGGCAATATGCGAGGGACGAGATGTCCTTCTTGTGAACCTGGCATATGGAATCGTTGTAGTAAAATCTCGAGTGCCTGTGAACGAGAACATGATCAATCCTTGTACAAAACAGGCACGGAATTCTCAGTTCGAAAAACTTGGCGAATTCATTGGAAATGAAGGCGAGGAACCCTTCGGCGAATAGCAAAATGATCATCACCCATTCAAGAATGGCATATATCACAAAATGTGGGAATTTTCCCAGCTTCTCTTCAACAAAGCAGTTAAACGATTTAGCCGGCATCTTGACACGCTTACCGAGGAAAAACCCGACTCGTAGGACGATCGAAATGTGGCTGTTTGGAAGGAATCAAGAGTGAGGGAAGAAATTAAACGAGATAGATCATGACCATCCTCAGATCATGACCTTTCTCTCTATATTTCTCTCTCTCTAGCCTCTTTCTGTACGAGGAAGAAGAAGAAAAACAGAATTTGTCCGATTCAAAGGTTGCAGAAAAACTGAATGGTGGTGTTGATTTGGGCCATATATGGTATAAAGGTTGTTTGAAGTACAGAAAATTTGCCAAGCTGACCATTTACCTGAATTAACGGTCAATCGCTCAACAAACATATGAAAACAAGGAAGCTTTACCATGTCATTTAGCACTTTCCTCCATAATTTTGGGAAAATAACATTTTTTTTTTTAAAATAAAATAAAAGTACCGAACTTTTTACAAGGAAGCAGTCTCTAACTGCTGACAAAATGAACGGGAATACATTTCCTTTGCATCTCTCTATTGAAAATGTTTCCGGTCACTTTAAAATTCTAAATCCCAATTTAGATATATTTTAAACCACGATTAAAGATGTTCTAAGAACTACATCACTTTACACTAAAGCATTCCGAGCATGAGAGATGTGAGACATGAATACTCACTCCATTACTTTATGCTAAAATATTCGAAGCATTTGAGAAGTTAGATTATACGCTTGGATGACCTGAAGTGCTTTGCATCCAACATCAACCCCCGTGTTTAGCAAGAGTGAGGCCATGACGGAGGGCGAGGACCTCTGCATTTTCCGGTGAATACCCCACAACCGAGATCCCCTTGCAGCCACCACCACGCCCAAATGGTCACAAATTACCGCCCTCAAAACATTTTGTGCTTCAAAAATTTGAAGGGAAAAAAAAAAACCTAAATGTTTTATGTTATCCAAGGACGAGTTAGAATTTGAGATCTTAGTATGTACTCCTAGTTTAGTTTATTTAAGTTTGTGTACAACTTCTAAGTTTAATTAATGAAACTATAGGTTTTTAAATAATTGAACAATAATTTAATTGATTAGGTTACGTGGGAACAAAACTCAAAATTCTTACAAAATTCACTTCGAAAGATTCTTCGTAAAGTTAGCAAAACAACAAATTATTCGTTTTTGTTGCCAGAGAATCAACTCCGACCAAATGCCTCATGGAAGAAGACGAGAAATGAACTTACTAAGAGCATGTTTGGGAAGTCTTGAAAAAAAAAAAAAAAAAGATAAGTTTCTTATAAGTAAAAAAAGGAAAACGTCATACATGTTTTAGATAAGTTGTGGAACCCAAAAGTCGGACATAAGAGTTAGATTCAACCTGTTATGGTAAATTAGTGTCACGAGCCCATACAGAGATAACCTTAACATGTCTTGTACACAGGACTCGACGTATCAACAAATTACAGAAAACGTTGGTTTAGAGTAATAAATGCCCAACATGATGCAAATGGAGAAGCTACTATCTCGGATAGTTGTAGAAGAGACTGTACAGGAACTCTTCGACTGCTGGCATTTGCTCCTAATTAGTAGATAGGACGTTTGCTGACATGTAAGGGGAAATACAGCCTTGTACCTGAAAGAACAGATGGTTCGAATTAAAAAACAGAGGGATTTCGAATAGCTAAACATGCAAAAATGAAAATAATATCAAACAGAAGGGGAGGATGAAGCAATCTTAGAAGAACATAAGACTCGTTTGAAGGAACTGTGCATAAATGATAGCCAAATTCAAGAATCAATACAGCCAACTAGATGTTCATAGGGCAAGCAAACTGAAATAACCCCAAATATCGAAAACATTACCACAACTCGAGAATTGTCATCAGTCAATTAGAAATCAAAACTCTACATATAATTGATGTTAAAAAAGTCTGAAACTAAGGCTTTACAGTAAGACTTTTGGTTCCTTTTATTCTTCTAATTACCAGCATTCATTCCCTTTCCCTTTCTACTTCGTTCCCCTATACGAAAAAAATCTATTTCAAAAGCTGGAAATCATCAATTAAAATTAGCCACTGCCTTAATCTCAATTGAGCATAAAATTAGACCTTCATTTCAAACCTTAAAGTGGGGTCATCACAAATTATGGCTAAGCTTGCTAATAATGGCAGATTATTGAGCGATTTGATTATTTAGTTGGCTATCAACAGTGGATGATTGCTTCAAATATGCATGGGGTGGTTAACTTTAATGTTTCAATGAAGTCCATATGTTGCCTTGGATTAAAGCAGAAATGGAAGCAAATATAAATCTCATTTTCTCTTGAGTTTCTTTTTCTAGTGGAATCTCATCAAGATCAAGTACGCAACACGAATAAGAATGCACTAAAGAATTCCTAGACGAACAGAAATGGATAGGCACTAAGAACTTTGCAAGAAACAGACCTTGTGGAGATCAATAAAGCTCGTCCTAATCTTTTTAACTTTTCTCTCTATAAAATACTAGTGCATAGATTTTAATATGATTTTGCATGCTGCAAAACAGAAAAGAATACGCTTCATGGAAAGAGGTGTACCTGCAGCAAACAAGTAGGAATTTGAACGAAGCCCTGAAGCAAAAGATCAACATCCTCCAGAGTCTGCTGTGGGACGGGGGTAATAACGTAGAGCAAACCTTGGAAAGTGTCAATGCCTCTCACAATTCCTGGTTTTCAGATAAAGCAAACTGAGCCTTCACGTGAAATAATATAAAGATAGATTACTCAAATATAAACTTCAATAAAAGAAGAATGAGAATCAAAAGCAGCATAGGACAAGTATAAAAAGTTCAGACATTGTGACCAACCCAAACCAACACACAGAGGTAATTGCTCGGAAACTTCTGAACTAACTGCCAGACCAACAATAGTCGCATTCAAACTGTAGAAAGTTTCAGTTTTTGAAACCTAACAGTAAGATAGTGCACTATTAGAAAATCTCATTCCTAGTTATGGATATGTAAATCAAGTAAATCCAATATAAAAGTAAACTTAACCAGAAGTAAAGTTAACATTGCTCCAATAAGAAAAGAAGTATATCGCAGTTGACATGAAATTTTATGACCACTGTAAATTAGAAAGAATTGACAAGTATAGACATTAAAGCAAATACTGTTTTGAGCGTACCTCACAATGACTGTTTTTCATTTTGACACTTGACATAGAAATTTCATAAGGAGGGTGAGCAGCTAATGCATGAGCAAGTTCCTTAATTGTGGAGATATTCATCTCACTAGGAAAGCATTGTCTAAAATATGCCATTACACGTAGATCTCTCAGAAGACTAGAATCTTTTTGTACCAGCAACCTGGAAATAGTATAATTGTTAGAAAATAACAATGGGCAAACTAACAACTTCTGAAGAACCCTAGTTTACCGGATATAATTCATGTTGACAAGTAAAACAACTATCAATTTAAACTAAGTTCTAATATAAACATGAAGAAGCGAAGAACATACGATCTTTTCAAATGATCCAAACGAGCGGAATTGATCTCAATGACAGTAACTCTATCAGTACTTCCCTCATCTAACCAAAATGCCCCAGCTGGTAAGTTCGTGATCACAGATGATATGCAAATTTTAACCACGTGTGTAGTAGACATATACTTCAACATGTCCACCAGTATTTCATAACCAATACCTGACACAAATAATAAAGAAGACAGTAGGTCATCTATATATACGAGAATGAGCAAATACTTAGCATGAGTCATAATAAAAATAAAATTTAAAACAGCACAAGGCCAAGGAGAAAGAGAAGGATCAACAGTGAAAAAACCTTTAACCCAGCCAGGGGTATTTAAGACAAGTGGCAATCCAGCATTGTCCAGGCCATCAGTCTTGTTCTTCATGCAGTATTCTTTCCGATAGTGATCATACAGGGAAAATATGCTGGTCAAATAGGCTGTTGGGTTCCTTTTGGAGGAGATATCACCAAAGAAAAAGCATCTGAAACGACATTTTAAAAAAAATAGTAATTGGATAAAGTTCATGCGATATATTTGATAGACAAATTGCTTAAGTAGCAGCAAATATGCACTAAACCTCCAGAATTACATATTCCACGTATAATGTTGTGTCCATAGAGAATTGCTAGACAGATTATTGATTAATGGTACACCAGATCAATAGATATCAGCACATACAGTACATGATCTCTATATCTATAAAATCCAAGGGCTCGAGAGTTCATGAGTCAATTGTTCATGAAAATATGAATTTCATGGTTTATTTCCAAAGAATGGAACTTCAATAATTATTATGAGAAGTGAGAACTCATATGAACTTCCAAAGAAGCCTGTACTAACAAACAATCGAACACCAAATGCATTAATATAATCACAGATGCTAAATGAGACGACTACTACCAGCAAAATTCTGTGTTTTTCCTGATTTGATTGTCATTAGCATTTTCAAACAAGCGATTATTTAAACAACACCTATTGGAGGGGAACAAAGTTGCCAGATAACAACCTAGAAAAAAGATATAAACGAATATACGCACGTCTCAAAAACTAGTCTTTTATCAAATTTATTCTCGAAAGTATCTCTTCCAGCCACAGAAACGTGTAAGCAGTATATTAATTGTATATTAATTCCTCGCTAGTAGATGTAAACAGAAAATAATCAAAATAAAAGTTTAAACGATTTATACCTGTCGGGGGTTTTGAGACATGGAATTGTCAAATCTAAATAACAAGAAAAAACGAAAAATTATTAGAAAATTTTGATCTCAGACAAAAAAAAAAAAAAAAAAAATAGACTCAGGCCGAAGAAAAAACTAATAATAATAATAAAGAGAGAACATCAGACTAATGGTAATGCCATTTATAAATGTACCTGGAGTTACTTTGTCAACCACAGTAAGTGATAGAAGACCAGGAGGAGTAAATTCCGTCTGCCCAACATCAGTATCCAGGTAAGCAACTTTGCTGTACCTGAAATACAAAACTCATACACTGAACATCTACTCTTTAATAATGAAAAAATGGGATTCCATCAGAATAATAGATTGCAGGTTCTTCCTACACCTTTCATCAATCTACAAATACAGTGCATTGTAAAACAAATTCAAGCTCCAATTTTGCAGATTATACAACCCACTCTCACAGGCATAATGTCATTCTGTACAGTGACAGTATATCTGTTTATCGATGTGAGCATCATCTTCATGTTTATGTGTGCCCAAAATACATTCATAGGTCTAATGAATGGCATGTCTAAGCACCACTATTGATCAATCTCTATGTAATTCAATGAAAAACATGTTCAAGTCCGATTTTGCAAATCAACACAAGAAGACAAGCACGGGCATGAATATAAAAACGTGTAAAATGTATAATACATGCAGGATACTGTTGTATTTCATATTCTAACTACAGGATGTGAACCAATAAAATACACAGCATACAAAAAATAGACAAGTTCCAATCTTGCGAATAAACCTATACATAAAACAAAATGTCACCTACAATTCATCCAAGTATCAGAAAACAATAATTTCGTCAAATCATACGAGCATTATAACATCTTGGAAAAGACATCAAATTCGAAGTCAGTTATATAAGAAATCAAAAATAAAATTGGAGAAGAAGAAAAGATATATGAACTTGAGAATTCTCTCCTTTAGATTATTAGAGATGAGTGAATGAGGAATACGTAGAAGAAGCAGCCTATATATACAGCCTATGACCCACTACAAATGGAATATACAGCTATGTACATAACAAACTCAACCAATAGAAAAGCTACACACTACAAAACAGCTCAGCAGGGAGTAACAAACAAAACAACAAAACGATAATGGCAGTAACAGAATCAATGGTCACATGTTGGTCACGTGTTGGTCACAGATGGTTGGAATTGGTCACAGATGATTGAAATGTGCTGGTCACAGATGGTTGAAATTGGTCACAGATGGTTGAAATTAGACTTCAGACTTCTGCTTGTGATCACCTTCATTTGTGAAATCTAATACCCCCCCGCAAGATGGAGAATAGAGATTTAGTATTCCCATCTTGGAGAGAAGAGAGGTGAGAACCGAAGAAGAGAGGGCTTTAGTGAAAATGTCGGCCAGTTGTGAATGAGTAGGTACATGAGCTGTGATGAGACTGCCTTCTTGAATTTTATCTCTAATGAGATGGCAATCAATCTCTATATGCTTAGTTCGTTCGTGGAATACTGGATTGACAGCAATATGCAAAGCTGCCTTATTGTCGCAGTGAAGAATTGCAGCGGATGGATGGGAAATGTGCAAATCCTTCAACAATTGTTTAATCCAAGTAAATTCAGAAGCGGTTGTTGCCATTGCTCGATATTCTGCTTCTGCAGAGGAGCGAGAAACAACTGATTGTTTCTTGGACTTCCAAGATATAAGAGATTTGCCCAAGAAAATGCAAAAACCCGTGATAGAGCGTCGAGTGTCTGGACACGAAGCCCAATCAGAATCACAGTAGCCTTGTAATTGCAAAGGAGATGAGGATGAAAGTAAAATACCCTGGCCAGGACTACCCTTTAAATATTTCAGAACCTTGTGAGCAGCTTGTAGATGGAGATCAGTTGGCTGAGACATGAACTGACTGGGCACTTGCACTGAATAGCTTATGTCTGGTCTTGTAATAGTTAAATACAATAACCTGCCAACAAGTCTTCTGTAAACGCTTGGATCAGAAAGGGGACATCCCGATTCTTTGCTAAGTTTGACATTTTGGTCCATGGGAATTTTAGCTGGCTTAGAACCAAGAGTACCCGAATCTGCTAGTATGTCAAGTGCATACTTCCGTTGACATAAATGAATCCCTTGTACAGATCTTGCCACTTCAATGCCGAGGAAATAACGAAGGGCACCAAGATCCTTAATCTTGAATTCAGTATTTAAGAACACTTTGAGAGAATCAATACAATTAATGGAGTTACTAACAACCACAATGTCATCCACATAAACCAATAAAGCAGTAAAAAAATCTCCTTTAATCATAGTGAATAAGCTATAATCTGATTTGGATTGTTGAAACCCAAAATGTATAAGTGAGTTTGAAAATTTGGAGTACCATTGGCGAGATGCCTGCTTAAGGCCATATAAACTTTTGAGCAATTTGCATACTTGTCCGGGTTTTCCTTTGTCATAACCAGGGGGTTTACACATATAAATTTCCTCTTCTAGCGCCCCATGAAGGAAAGCATTATTAACATCAAATTGTTGCAAATGCCAGCCATGTATAGTAGCAAGTGCAAGGAGACAACGAACTGTCACCATCTTTGCTACAGGGGAAAAAGTCTCATGATAGTCAACCCCTTCTTGTTGTGTATAGCCCTTAGCCACTAATCTGGCCTTTAACCTTTCAACTGTTCCATCCGAATTATACTTAGTCTTGTAGACATATTTACAATCTATTGGTTTCTTACCAAGTGGCAGATCAGTTAATTTCCAAGTCTGATTGAGTTCAAGAGCATCCAATTCAGCCTTCATAGCCTCACACCAACCCGGATCCTTAACAGCTTGGTGGTATGTTTGAGGATCAGTTTGAGAGCAAATAGAAGTTGAAAAAGCAGCATAATTACAAGATAAACGATGATATGATAAGGAATCAGTTAAAGGAAACGTTGTACCTATATTGGAAGGAGGTTGCCTGGCCAATGATTGGTTTGGGGAAGTGAAGCACACTTGTTAACAATGAAAGTCCTGCAGGTATTGTGGTGCTCTTCTAGATCTTGTTGACTTACGGATGGGTGATTCAGCCTGGGTGATTTCTTCTGTAGTGTAAGGAAAATTAGAAGTTTGAACATGGCTATCAGAGGACACAGGAGTGAAAGAAGGGTCTAATGATGTTAAGTTTGAAGATTGAGAAGGAGAAAAATCAGAGGTCTGCTCAACAATAGGAGAAGATGATTGAGGAGAGAAATGACAAAAATTATTATTGTCAGTGGTTTGTGGTGGCAGGTTGGTAGGATTGATGCGGAAGGGAAAGATTGTTTCATGAAAAACTACATCCCTTGAGATGAAAAAGGTTTCGGTATCAAAGTCAAGCAACTTGTATCCCTTAACACCAAAAGGATAGCCAAGAAAAACGGACTTTCTAGCCCGGGAATCAAATTTAGTTCTGCCTTGTGAAATAGTGGAAGCAAAACACAAGCAACCAAAAACTTTCATATGACTATAGGTCGGTTTTCTGTTGAAGAGCAATTCAAACGGGGTTTTATTTGACAGCATAGGAGAAGGAATTCTATTGATGATGTAAGCAGCAGTTAGAATGCACTCATTCCAAAACTTCATAGGAAGTGAAGCTTGGAATCTAAGTGCTCTAGCAATGTTCAAAAGATGCTGGTGCTTACGTTCAACAATAGCATTCTGCTGTGGTGTTTCCACACAGCTAGTTTGATGTAAAATCCCCCTTTTATTGAAGAAATCTATCATTTTAAATTCTGCTCCATTATCACTTCTTAAGATTTTGATTTTGACGTCAAATTGGTTTTCAACAAGGTTACAAAAAGTTTCTATGCAGTGGCGAGTTTCAGATTTTGTTTTTAGTAGATAGACCCAAGTACTTCAAGAAAAGTGATCCACAATAGTGAGGAAGTACTTGGATCCATCGTGCGCAACAATAGAACAAGGCCCCCATATATCACAAGAAATAAGTTCAAAGATTCTGGTGCTAGTGTATGTGCTGACAGGAAAAGGGAGACGATGTTGTTTAGCCATGGGACAAATGCAGCAAGGACTTTCATTAATATCAATAATTTCAGTACTTACGCTAGGATCATCGATCAAAGATATCCTAGACAAAGGTGTATGGCCAAGTCTATAATGCCAGAGATCTATGGAAGGACTATTTTCAAGTACAGAGGTGGAAATAAAAGCATTTTTATTTAAACACTTAGAGAATTTGTCAACAAGAGCTTCAGGAGACACTTCAGCACACTGCAGTTGATAGAGTCCATGCTTCACTTCACCCTTCCCAATCGTTGTCCAAGACGAAAGGTCCTGGAGTAAACAACAATTAGAAAAGAAGATAAGACAGCAAACAAGTGAGTGGGCAAGTCGTTTAGCAGAAATCAAGATGAATGTAAAGGACGGGACACACAAAATGTTTTCCAGAACGAGTTTTTCATTGATACGAACTGTTCCTATATGCGTGACATGTGCTTCATCACCATTTGGCATCTTAACAGAATAAGACACCTCTGAATTAATGGTGGTAAACAGGGAGATGCTACAGACCATGTGGTCTGTAGCACCTGTGTCAATAATCCAATGGGTTTCAGTAGAGAATAAGGCTCTCTGAGAAGAAGTGGAGCAAGAGATAGATATACCAGACATGGTGGGAGCCTTTGCTGTATTAGCTATGGGGTGGAAAGCTGCTCTGGATGGATTGGTGGAAGTAGGAGGCATCATTAGATTGTCCTTTTGCTGCAACAGAGAAAGAAATTGTTGATATTGTCCCTTTGTAAGACCAACTCTTGAATTTGAATCCTCCTCTTGATCTCTAGTGGTAGCATTAGCAGAATATTTGGGAGATTTTCCCTTGTTGAAGTACTTATGCCCAGGTGGATACCCATGAAGTTTGTAGCACTTCCCGACTACATGACCACACATATGACAATGAGTACAGATTGGTGGCTCGGCATTCTCTGCTTTAAAACAAGCTTCTAGATCATGTCCTGGTGCATGGCAGTGAGTGCAGTAAGAACGATCATGCTTGAAGGGTTGGCCAGACTTAATACTTGGTTTAGGAATGGAATAAAAATTCCTACTGGCTAAGGCCATCATATCAGGTGATGGCAGATTGTTAAACATCAGGTGCTGCATTTCTTGTTGTTGAATCATGGACAAAACTTTCCCAATTGAGGGTAAAGGATCAATGAGCATAATCTGATCCCGTGAGTTCATGTATGAATCATTTAAACCCATCAAGAACTGTATTACACAATACCCTTTGGTATCTGTTAGTTAGTGTAGTTAAGTTCCCACAGGTGCAGTCAGGCAAAGGGTCGAACACATTTAGTTCATCCCAAAATGACTTCAACTTCCCATAATAAACACTTACTGAATCTTGCTCCTGTTGCAAACCTGCAAGTGCCTTCTTGAGCTGGAAGATTCGCGGGCCATTTTGCTGAGTAAACCGCTCCTTCAACTCATCCCAGAGCACAGCAGCATCATCCACAAGAGCTATGCTAGACTTGATTGATGGGGAGATGGAATTCTGCACCCAGGAGGCCACAAGATCATTACAACGTTCCCAAGCTTCAAACAAAGGATCATCTGAACTAGTTGGCTTGGTGACAGTACCACTGATGAAGCCTAATTTGTTCTTGGCTCTAAGAGCTCTGCTCATTGCCCTAGACCAAGTGATGTAGTTGTCAAGTGTAAGAAGTTCAGGAACAAGAGAAACCGATGGATTATCACCATGGTCAAGACGATAAGGATTGGTGACATCGGTGAAATTGAGAAAGGGGTTTGAAGGTTTTGGTGGAGAAACAGGGGAAGAGTCTGTGGGAAGAGTTTCTGTAGTCATGGTTGATTTGATTCACAGCTCTGATACCATATAAGAAATCAAAAATAAAATTGGAGAAGAAGAAAAGATATATGAACTTGAGAATTCTCTCCTTTAGATTATTAGAGATGAGTGAATGAGGAATACGTAGAAGAAGCAGCCTATATATACAGCCTATGACCCACTACAAATGGAATATACAGCTATGTACATAACAAACTCAACCAATAGAAAAGCTACACACTACAAAACAGCTCAGCATGGAGTAACAAACAAAACAACAAAACGATAATGGCAGTAACAGAATCAATGGTCACATGCTGGTCACGTGTTGGTCACAGATGGTTGGAATTGGTCACAGATGATTGAAATGTGCTGGTCACAGATGGTTGAAATTAGAGTTCAGACTTCTGCTTGTGATCACCTTCATTTGTGAAATCTAATAAGTTATTCACAAAAAAATACCCACAGCAACAAATAATGCTGTAACTAAGCCATGAAATTGAAATTCAACACGAGAAAAAAAAAGAAGAAAAAGAAGAAAATTAAAACTAATATCAAATAAAAAGATTAAAAAAAACATTTGAAGGAGAACATTGAGGAGATGGCGGGAGAAAGTGGCTTTGCCGCTGTTTTTGGGGCCGCAGACAAAAACAGATGGAGGGTTTGAAGAATTTGAATTATTGGCTATGGCTTCCGCTGTGTTAGACCATTCCTCTGGTATGAATATTTCGAGTGATGAATTCTCAGTTTCAGCCATTTTAGCAGTAACAATGCTAACTGTATCTTCCCTTTCTCCTCTCCTTTTGTATATCTATACATACACTGGGCATTACACACACACACACACACACACATATATATATACACATACTCAATGGAGGTGGGAGCAGACACACTGTAGGCGTGTGTTGCAGAGTTGTACCTTCTGAGTTTTGAGAGAGACGAATAGCGGAGGGAGGGTTTTCGTTTGTTAAAAATATATATTATTATATTTAGTTTGACAAATAATTATAAAAATAAATATTATCTTAAGAAAATATATCATTATTTTTGTAAATAGAGAGAAAGATAAAACAAAATAAAGTCAATAAGTTTGTGTATATTATAATAAGAATTAAAATCTTATATTTATAGGACATGATTAGAGATATAGGGCGTGTTTGAGCCACATTATTTTGGAAGAATGTATTCTGGAATAGTAAATTGATGGAGAATGTATGGTTGAAAAAGAAAGAAAAGTTATTGATGTGATGAAAAATATTATTTTATTGAATAATGTGTGGCTGAAAATGAGTAGAATAATGAAAATGAAAATTTTAATGTGTACCGAACATGGACATAATGGTAATAATTTATAGTGTTACAGTAGTGCAATTGTCATACACTAATAAATTTACTATTTACAACATTCCTCTTTGAATGACACATTATAGAATATTTTTCTCATTAAAACCTTGTTTGATAAAAACTCAATGGGACAGAAAAACGAAGGAAAAATAGTACAATTATTTTGGAGTATTAAAGATAAATGTTGTCATATTAAACCTTTGCTATGAAAACCCAGTGAGATAAAACATACGCGAAAGAAAAAGAGTACAGCTACTCCTTTGATATCGATCACTGAAAATCTTTGAATCAACACATTCCAATCTTGTGAACAAATTTCTTGAATGTAGATGTTGACATTGCTTTTGTAAATAAATCAGCCACATTGTTACTTGAACGACTTTGTTGAACATAGATGTCTCAATTTTTCTGAAGTTCATATGTATGAAAGAATTTTGGAGAAATAAGTTTTGTCACATCACTTTTGATATAACATCATTTTATTTTTTGTTGAAAGTAATCCGCATGATACTTGGATATGATGAGTCATGTTCCTCAACCATACACATACTCGGCCTACTTTATGGATTGTAATAATTTTAGAATGATTTGAGGATGTTGTTAAAGGATTGTTTCACATATCTATATGATATAATTGTTCCTCCACGTGTAAACACGTATCTTCTTTGTGATTTTGCTTTATGTGGATCAGAGAGATAATTTGCATCTACATATTCCACTAAAACAGATCACAACTTTTGAGAATAAAATAATCTCAAATTGATAGTTCCTTTAGGTAACGAAAAATATGTTTAACATCATTCCAATATCTTTGTGTTAGTGTAGAGTTATATCTTGTAAGAAGATTTACAGAAAAAGATATGTCGATCGAGTACAGTTTGCAAGATAATTTAATACTCCAATTATACTAAGATATAATACTTTAGGACCAAAAACCTTTCTCCATCTTCAAGTGGATGAAAATGATCATTTTCACGCCCCTTTGGGCACATCCCAACTGGCAAATGAATGGGCTCTTAATTGCTGGCAGTTCAGATCGATTCTTGGGGCTCTTAGAAGGCATACTCTTTCCTAAAAAACATGATTTATCTTGGAAGGCAGGAGTTCTCCTGAAAGGCAAGGTGCAACATATGTTGACTCCCTCGACACTTTGGCAAATCAGTGGGGGGCTCTGGACTCTGGCCAGTTTTGGGCATATCCCGCGACTTACTGTTTTGCGTCTTGAAGGGCCAAAGTGTAGACTACAGGATTAGTCGTCGAAAGTGAACACCTGGGTATAAAAAATTATCATTTTCACAATAAAATGATCGAACAATCATAAGCGATGCCAATGGATGTGCATTTTATATAAAAGCATTTTAAGACTCGTTCCATATATGTAGATTGATCAACAAATAAGTTTTTTGGGAAATGTTCAATTTGTAACTTGAGACGAAATTTGATTTTTCTCAAAACTTTCATTTTAAACTCATTTTTCAAATAATTTGCAGTTTTGTTGAGCTCTTCAAAATTTCCAATTAAATCTAAATTATCAACATAAACTGTTATAATTGTAAATCCAATATTTGTTTTCTTTATGAAAACACATGAGCATACATTGTCATTCTTATAGTCTTCTTTCAACAAATATTCGCTAACATGATGATACCACATGCGTCCGAGTTGTTTCAATCTATATAATGATCTTTGTAATTTAATTGAGAACATGGTTCACGAGCATGTATCATTTATTCTTCGCACTTTAAATCCTTCAAAATCTTTCATATATATATCAAGTAAACCATACAAATAGGCAATCACTATATCCATAAAGCACATATCGAGTTTTTTATGACACAGTCAAACTAATTAAGAATCTAAAAGTGATTGTATCCATTACGAGAGAATATGTTTCCTCAAAATCAATTCCTGGTCTTTATGAGAAATCTTGAGCTATGAGTAGGATTTTGTATCTTATAATTTCATTATTTTTATTTCTCTTTCGTATAAAAACTCATTTGTATCCAACATGAATTATATTTCAGGTGTTCGAATTATAGGTCCAAACATTTTCCGTTTTTCTAAGGAATTCAATTCAGCTTGTATGACTTCTTTTTACTTTGTCCAATCATTTCTACGTTGACAAACTTTAACAGACTGTAGTTCAGATCCTCATTTTGCATAATATCAAGAGTCACGTTAAAGACGAAAATATTGTCTATAACAAAATTATTTCATTCCCATAATGTATGAAATAACATATAATTTATTAAAATCCAATTATTTTTCGGATACTTGTGATTCTTTAGGAACCATATTCAATATGTAATTAATCAATCTTTTTTAATGTTACTTCTTCTAAATTTTTTGGTTTTTTTTTCTCTTGTACTTTTCTTTTCCGATGTATAGAGTCTTTTGAACCAACTGGTCGGCCAAACTTCTAGCGTATTTGAGATTCATTTAGTACAGCAAATTTTTCTGCAGGGACATCATTTTTTGCTGAATATTTTTCTACTGGTATATATGACTTTGTCACTTTTCTAATTAGTTTACAACTCTTTGCAAATGAATGATTTTTTCAACAATTTGTTCACATTGATTGCTGCGGAGATCAAAGTGAAATATAATTGTTTCATTCCAATAAATTTCACCTTGTTTATTAGGATATAGTTTTTTCCTCCCAAAATTGGGAAAGTCACTTCTTCAAAATGACAATTTGCAAAACGTGTAGTAAATAAATCACTCGTTAAAAGTTCGAGATACCTAATAATAGATTGTGAATCAAAGCTCACATAAATTCCAAGTGGAGATATGTTGTGAGAGTGAAATATGGACTTGAACATCACAACCAAAAAACCACAAATGAGAAATATTAGGTTCATGACCAAATGTCAATTGCAAATGTGAATATTAATAATATGCAGTTGGTTTAATATGAACCAATGACGCAGCATATAATATGGCATGACCCCAAACAGAAGTTGAGAGTTTTATTTTCATAAGTAATGGTTTGACAATAAATTGTATGCGTTTAATAAATGACTCCGCTAAACCATTTTGTGTTTGGACATGAACAACCGAATGTTCAATAACAATCACAATTGACATACAATAACTATCGAATGCTTCTGATCTAAATTCACCAGCATTTTTTAGAAGAATAATCTTGATTGATCAAAATTTCTTTTTAACCACACATTTCAATTGATTTACTAGTATTATTTATATTTTTATCACTCATTTCTATTTACTTAAGAATAAATAGTTTATAATTTTTTTCAAATAGTGGCTTAAAGTTTCTTGCATAATCCTGACATTGTAGAATGGAACTTATTTCAATATAAATTATTTTGAAGAACTAATTTTCAATATAAATTATTGTGTTTAAAAAAATTCATGACACAAAATTTGATAAAAAAAAATGGTATATTTGTGATTTTTATCATACTTTGATGAACTTTAGAAAAATTATGCAATCTTCCCTGTTACCCATTAATTTGAACTCAACACGCGCGCGCACGACTTTTCGGAGTTAGTATTGTACATGATTATGATTAGAGCCGATGTTCCTTTCCTTGACAGTCGAGCTCCTTCAAATCTTTTTAGTAGAACAAAATTGAAGTCTAGTGTTGAAAAAATAGTGTAACTGTTTAGCTCTACAGCGACGGTAGAAACATCGAATAAATCTGTTAACATACCAAAAATCCATTTTTTGGTACTTTTGTCCATTTCCAAATATAGATACAAAAATAACAGTTAATTGGTCTAGCCCAAGTTTTCAATTATTAACTTTTGGGCAAAATATTTACTTTAGTTAAAATATCTTTACGCTCAATCAATGTTTGTGTGACATGGAGGCTAAGTTTCAGACTAGATGAAGCCCATTTAACAATTAAAGCGTAAAAGTGTATTAAAAAAAATGCCACGCCTAGACGCGAAAAAATAAATAAATAAATAAATAAAAAACTTTAAAAGAATAATATTAATAAAAAATGTGAAAAAGCGCGAGGTATGGCATTTTGCGCCCGTTTCACACCTAAGCGCCACTTTTTAGAACATTACTCTCAATAATTACATAAACGTCTATATATACACACACACACACACACACACCCTGCTAATGGAGTATTTAAAAGGGAATCGCACATGGTCTACAATATCATAAATACTCCATTAGCATGAACCATATCCTAATTGAATTTGATTTTTTCATCAGAAGGGATAGCACGTGTTGGAAATATTGCAGAGAAGAACTCAAGATGGAAACAAGAACAAAATGAAATGAAGAATGGGGCTCGAACACATATATAATACATTATCCTAAAAACAACATTTGCCTCCTCTAGTATGCTTTTAGGATTTCTGACAAATAGTTTAGAAGATTGACAAGTTTTCAAGGATTAAGCATAAAAGAACAATTGATTTTTACTTGTTGAACTTGTTGAAAACTTTAAGAAGTTTGAATATTTGATGAATGAATTGGAATATCTCAAGCAATTATTTACTTGTTATTTCTGATATTTGGAAATGAAAATATATCATCTATTTATAGTATTTTCATCCATATCCTCAAACAAGTTCCAACAATTCATAAAAAAGTTAGAAACTTTTCATGATTCAACACTAGATTTCAAAACAAAACCGGACAATAGCTATAAAATGAAACTATGCGTACGCATAGTAGAAGCAAAATTGCTTCAATTTCCTACAAACAATTCCTTGTATACGCATGGCCATTTGGCCTATGTGTACGCATGGGCATAATTTTCCATTTTTCAATTTATTTTCAATTCATCAACTTGGGCCAAGTAAATCTCTTTTCATGCCTATAAACTAATATAAAAATATTATTTTGAACAAATTTACAACAATTCCCCACTTGCTCAAAATAATGTCAATCACAATTCAAACTTAGCAACACTTGTACATAAGAATTGGACATCTTTTGATTTGAATCTAACCACAGTGAAAACACTTGTACATAAGGATTGGACATCTTTTGATTTGAATCTAACCACAGTGAAAATCTTACAAAGTATTATCGAAATTTCAGGTAGCATGATAACTTTGAATCAGTCATTCCTTGTGATAATATTGGTGAAAACACACACACAAGTGTTATGTTTTCACAAGTTCCCCAAACTCGCTTAGTGCTATTATGGCCTTACAATTCTCCTATTCGTTGAACTTTTAGAGAGAAATTCTAATTCTCTATTGAGGTAGCACCACCTCGAAGTTCACATAAGGGAAGTTTTTCCAATATCTTTTTTATTTTTAGATATACTTGCACTTCGTAATAAACCTCATTAAGAGTTTTACTAACTCATCCCTCAATCCTAACAACCAACACTATTTATCAAGAATAGGGTTGTCATCGTTGGTGAATTTTAATCAAGGAGTTTCAACATCATCCTTCTCGATGTTGATCTTGCTAATTCTCTCGTAAGAGGTTTAGTCAATGGATCAGCTAAGTTTTCACTAGACTTAACATATGTGACAGAAATTACTACATGCTTGATTTTCTCACATACTCATATCTTAGACTCATATATCTAAAATTTTCATTATATACTTCATTATATGCTTGTGCTAAAGTGGCTTGACTATCACACAAAATAGGTATCAAAGAAATATCCTTCGCACGTAAAGGAATTTCTTAAAGAATATCCCTTAGCCATTCAACCTCATTTCCTGTTTTGACCAATGCTACAAACTCGAACTCCATTATTGAGTCTGTAATGTATGTTTGTTTCTTAAACTTCCAAGAAATTGCACCTCCTCCAAGAGAAAACATCCAACCTGAAGTAGACATATTTTCTCCCACACTCGATATCCAACTAGCGTCGATATAACCTTCAAGAATAGTCGGGAACTTTGTATATTATAGTCCATGATTTTTGGTTTTCTTTAAGTAATCAAAAACCCTTCATATGGCCTTCCAATATTCCGAACTTCGATTGCTAGTAAACCTTCTTTGTTTACTCACAATAAATGCAACATGAGGTCTTGTAAATTGTACCGCGTACATAAGACTTTTGATTGCCTTGATCTTCCATCATTCTTTACTCAATTTGAGTGTTGATCTTCCATCATTATTTACTAACTTGATACTTGAATCCAATGGGGTATTTGCCTCTTCAATTTTCAAATGTTTGAACTTATTTATTACATTCTCAACATAATGTGATTGGTTTAATGAATAACCCCACTATCCTTCTTAAATTTGATACCAATGATAGTATCCACTTGTCCAAGATATTTTATTTTGAACATGAAAGGTAGAAATATCTTTATTTCTTTAACTTCTTTTGTGTCAATACTAATAATTAGCATATCATCCACATAAAGACATACAAATGTAATAATATTATCATGTACTTTGATAGACAAGCATTTATCAACCGAATTATGGGTAAAACCATATGACATAATAGTTGGGCTGTCAAATTATTGAATTTTAATCCGAATGCAATCTGATTTGTTATAAATAATTGAGTCGATAAAATATTTGTATGACATGTTATTTGTGACTAAAATAAATAAATTTAGAATAAAAATATCATCAAATTCAAAACATAAAAAGTTGAAAATTTATAATTATTAAACTCGTTTAAGAATTGAAAAAATTGAAAAATAAATAAATAAATAAGTTAATTCCAACATTATTTTTTTCCTAATCTCTTTAGTTTCGGATCGGATATCCAATAACATAGCAAAACGGATATGGATTTAACAATCAAATATTTGTTAGACTGTCGGATCAGATCAAGTAATTATTCTTATCGGATCAAATATAGGCAGATCCGGTCCATATCCAATCCATTTACAACCCTACATAATAGTAATATCAAATTTCTCATGGCATTTTTTAGGGGCTCATTTTTAATCCGATAAGAATTTGATTATTTTGCATACATTAGAGAAGTATTATCCACATCTATCACTTCTTAGAGTCTTTATGTTTCTTCTTAATTGATTTTCAATTTGTGCTTTATATACCTTAAATGCATTGAATGCTTAATCTTTATGTTTAAAAGATAAATATAAGTCTATCTAGAACAATCATCAATGAATGTAATAAAATATTTATTACCTCCTCTTATTAGCATGAGATTCAATTCACATAAATCGGAATGCATGAGTTTAAGTAATTGAGATTTTCTTTCTACACTATGAAATGACTTTTTAACCACCTTTGATTTAATACATGTTTCACACTTTTCTAAGTTATCAACTTCACATTGTATTAATCCACATTCAACCATTCTTTTCATAGTGTTAGTTCCTATGTGTACTAATCTACCATGTCATAAAATAAATGAATCAATAAATATAAGCAAATATTTGTTTTTATTAGAATCATTCTCAAAAGTATAAAGTTTGACCATTCCTTCAATATAATGGCCATTTCCAACAAAATACACATTATAAGTTAGTACAAGTTTTCTCGACTCAAACACAGATTTGATTCTCGATTTTTCCAAGAGAACCCCACTTGCTAAGTTCTTATTCATTTCCGGTATATGAAGGACATTGGTCAAAGTAATCTTCTTTCCAAAAGTGAAGATGATCTCCATATTCCCTTTGCCAATCACTTTAGATCTTCCTTCATTTTCCATTTTGATCTCTTGACCATCAATGTCATGATAAGTTTTGAAAAGAGACTTATCATAATATACATGGATGGTTGCGCATGTATCATACCA
Source organism: Fraxinus excelsior (assembly GCA_019097785.1). Lineage (NCBI taxonomy): Eukaryota > Viridiplantae > Streptophyta > Magnoliopsida > Lamiales > Oleaceae > Fraxinus > Fraxinus excelsior. The sequence continues at coordinate 35,134,029 of CM032623.1, forward strand.
CAAATCCGGAACCTTGTTTAGGATTGTATTAATTTTGCTCACCATAGCGATAATCTCATTAACGGAATTCACTTGTCCCTCCTTTTATTGCTTTTCATGCCTACAACCTCTTGCACAGTGCCCCGATTTTCCACAAACATTGGAAGGTCATTTGGACTTGGTTGTGAATTTTCTTTGATCCTTTTTAAGACCAAGAGGTTTCCCTTTCTTCTTGTACTTATTGGAGTTATTCACATTGTCCACGGCATTAGCTTTAGAAGAGTCATCATAAGAATTTTTGATATGTCTTGCCCTCGATTCTTCCTCTATGCGAAGATTTTTTGAATGTGTTTCAAAGAGAAGTTTTCGGAATTGTGAAGAATCTTCTGTCTTTATTATTTTCGAGTCCTCAAGAGTTTAGCAATAATTGCCCCCACTTAAAAAGATTTAGGAAGTTCGATTTTCACCGCTTTTATTTTGTTGACAATGACTTGTAATTTATGTACTTGAGGCAATAAATGAATATTATCTAATCAAAGTATTTAGATATAAAAAACTTCCTTGATCCTCCTCAACTTTATATTTTTTTTCAAGTGATCCCATATTCTTTGCCGAAATGGTGTTAGTGTAGAGATTATACAACCGATCCGAAAGAGCATTTAGGATGTGACCGGGACATATCAATTCATCCTCTTGCCTCTTCTTTCTATCGATACGAACTTCTTTCGTATCTTCTTTGATTGCATCGGCAATTGGTTCCAAGTTTGGATCAAGTACATAGAAGATCTTTAACGTCGTTAGAAGGAATTTGTATTTGTCTTGTCATCTTGTGAAGTTTGATCAATTAAATCTATCTAAGCGCACCAAATCTTGATTCATAACTTGATGGTAGCCAACATAGTTTCCATCTCCATTGCATTAAATGTAAATTATCGTTTTTAGGGAAATGTTGAAGAGGAGAAGATGAAGATGGAAACAAGAACAAGATGAAATGAAAAATGAGGCTCGAACACATCTATGATACGATGTCCTAAAAATTGCTTCATCTAGTATGCTTTCAGGATTTCCAGGAAATAGTTTAAAGGATTGACAAGCCTTCAAGGAAGAACCATACAAACACAATTGATTCTTCCTAATTGAACTTGTTGAAAACTTTAAAAAGTTTGAATATTTGATGAATGAGCTTTTCATGAATCAACATCTGATTTCAAATGAAAAAACAGCCCAACAGCTATAAAATTGAACCATGCATACACATAGTAGAAACAAAATTACTTCAGTTTTTCTGCATACAATTTCTCGTGCACGCATGGCCATTTGGCCTATGCGTACGCATAGACATAATTTTCTACATTCCAATTTATTTTCAATTAATCAACTTGGGTCAAATAAATATCTTTTCATGCCCACAAACTAATATAAAAACGTTGTTTTGAACAAATTTACAACATAATCTACATAATCCCCTAAATAGTCCGTCTGCATGAAAAGTTAATGATATCAATGGAGTATCTAATTCTCTAATTGATAGCCAATTAACCGATCAAGTTGACTTATGAATCTATCAATGAGCAGGCAAAGCTCTAGCCCAAGTGAAGTTCTATGTTTAAAATTTGAATAGATAAAACTCTAGAGTACATGAATAATTTCTTAGTTTTTATATTTTTATTAACTAAGTCGTGATCGAGCTTGAAAAAATAATTTCACTTTTTTACTTTTTTTACTTTAACTTTCTAAGCTTAGCGTCTAATCACAAACAACTAGACAAATTCAACCAATACAAAATGCAAAGAAAAGGAAAACAGAAAAAGCAAGAACCTTAAACATTAGCATAAAACAAGAAATACAATAAAACATGATATTTTTCATGTATGTACAAAGCAAAGATTCAATTGTAGCTAAACTAATTACCTAGACTAGTTCTTAACAAAACCTCTCTAATTACGATCAACCCATCTTTTTCCAATTTTATTTTCTCAAATAGATTCATCCTCAAGAAACACTAATGATGCTGCAATCTCCATTTTTGAAGTTTGACATCACACGGAATGCCGAGTGCCTTGTTGAAGATGGCTGATCCCGATCCTGACCAGAAGATAATGACAAACTCAAAGACAACAGTGATGGCCCGGTTGGGATATTCTGGTTAAGATAGACAACTGCTGAGGGAGTCGACGTGGGAAGAACAGAAGCTGGATGAACGAGTATGGCAGATGAATTATTCACTTGATCACATTGGCCGAGAGTGAGATTTTCAATTGGATTTTCGACTTGCTTTGGTAACAAAACCTGGCCAATGGTCATCAAGCAAGGCACGACTGGGTATCCACTGATGTTGGAACTTTCCGGCTGAGGGAGAGAGATTGGCTGCAGAACTGGCTGGGACGTTCTATCCGGATGGCTTTTAGACTCTTCAATCTACATTGCAGTAACCTAAGCATTACAGAATAGAACTTAAAGGCTATTCACATACGAGACATAGTAATAATGACAACTAAGCCTCATTCATCATAAAATTTGAAGTTGCTATAGTAATACTTATTAGACACTCAGATCATGTAGTTTCGATCAACCGTCCTTTTCTTGTTCTGCTGAGATCCGTTACTCTTATCAACTTGAAACTCTTTAAGTCTATAAATAACATTCCCAACCACTTAAGTCTCCTCCCCTTAATTTAAAAGAGGAAATAAGTGGAGAAAACATTGCTTACCACTCACTAAGTTCTTTTTATGCTTTTGGCATAAAAAGTGGACTTGTCACTTAAAATGTACGAAAAATGTGAACTTTTGGAGAAACTGTTATCTGCTGCACATTAATCAAAATAAAACAGCTTGAAATCGACTAACCAAAAAGAAACGTCAAGCATATGATCCAATTATATTTTCCTATAACACATGGGAACAGCACACATATTGTGAATTGTGATCTGATCAATAAAATTACCGAGTCAGTGGTGATGTCGAATAGGCTAGAACGGCGGCGACGTCGATTGAGGTTCCTCCAGCGGAGAAAGTATTTTTGGGCATGGCTGGCAACTTGGGTAGGCGTACGAGTCTTGACATAATTTCTAGAGATACCCCTCCAGTCTCCTTTTCCTGCCTTCTGTAGTCCAAGGAGGAAAAGCTTGTGTTCTTCCTCTGTCCACGGCACTCCTATATACAACAATCCCGAACCAACAAAAGTGGATCAAAATCAATCCAACAAACGTTACAACAACAACAAACTAATCCTTATTCCAATAAATTTAAGATAACTCATAAGATTTGACAAAATTTAGCACTTTCTGTAAACCTACTACTACATGATATCTGAAAACATTAGAGAACACAATAAATCAAGAAAGAATATATTATTGGATTCAATAACCATCAAGTAGAGGCGTCAATCCGGGTGGTCCGGGCCGGGTCGGCCCGCCAACATATGAGCCCGATAACGGCCACGTGAAAAAAGTCTGCCCGCTACGGGTTACGGCCGGTTACGGGTCGGCTCACAAATTTGAACTACAACTCAGCCCACCCGTTGATACATCCAGTTACGGGTCAGCTCACAAATTCAAATTCATAAATCAATTCATTAAATAATATTTATTCCAGAAACGAATATTAAGCGGTTATAACTAAACAAATGAAAATTAGATCTAACCTCGTTTACGCTCACATCTCCCGCCAGTAGGCTGCAGCGCGGCGTCGTCGGCTGAAGCATAACAGGTGGTGGCGACACCATCCTCCGCCGTCGCGTTCGAGTTCTCATTGCTCGTATTGATTTTATGATTGCTATTACTAATAATTGGTTCATAATCAGAAAGATTATTCATACTGACGCTCTTCCTCATGTGGTCAACGTTTACTCTGACACCAAACAACATAATTTCTCCAGAATCACCACCATTGACGGTGGCGGACGGTGGCGGCAGCTCATTGCTATTCGCCGGAGACATATTGGATTTGATTTTTTAAGGATAAAGGAATCGATAGAATGATGGAACCGATAATGGAGCGGGTTTATATCGTGTTGAAAAGGCTCTGTGAAATGTGATGGCCGTACAAGGTGGTGCCGCTGGAAATTATAAAACAAGCATCAAACAACTTGGCACCTGTTAAAAGTTCATGCATTTTAAAATAGTTAATTGAGGAAGAATATATGGTTAAAAATTAAATAACAATTTTGAATTTACGTGTAATATTATTTTATTAAAAAATATGTGATCGAAAGGTAGAGAGAGTAAAAAAAATGGAATAGGAAGGAGATTGGTTGAGGTGGAAATTATTTGTTTTAAATTTGATTTTACTTATAACTTAGTTGTTTTTTAAACGAAAAAAAAAAGTAAGTGAAAAGTAAATTTTGTTTTCTATTATTTTGTAAACTTAGCCTATGTTTGGTAGCGACTAAAGTCAATTTTTTATTAAATTTTGATAAAGTTGATGAAATGTGTGCTTAAAAAGTTACGTATCTCACAAAATACGTAATTAAGATTAATTGTTGATTTTGACTTAACTTAAGTTTTTTATTTTAATCCATACCAAATTGGGACTTAATTTAAGAAAAATGTAATTATGATGGAATTCTATCATAGTTTTTTTTTTTTTTTTTTTTAACCATGCCATATTTTTCAGGAATAGCAAAAAACTCGTTAAACCTGATACTCACGAGTTTCGACCAAAATGGGATGGAAATTAATTACCTAATCTAGTAAATGGGGCAGGGATTGTTGCTCAAAAACAAGTACAGGAAATATTCGGTCCACTACACTCATCATTTAAAGTTTATTTTTATCAAATAAAAAAAAATTATCATCATTTTAAAGAAAATATGAGTTGTTCTTGACAAATTGAAAAACAATAATAATATCAACTAACTCAAGACAAAAAATAAAAGAAAAAAAATAAACAGGGCAATGGACCCGTCTCTCCCCAATCTTGTCACATCCCGTTTTAACCAGGTATAGAGACGGGTACAGTCTAACAAAAAAATACCAGACAAGTGATGGACGGGAATGACTGACACGTCACATACCTACCTCATTGTCATCCCTAATATTTTTATTATAATGAAGGTTCTTATTTGCACTTATGTCACCAATTTTCTCTTCAGGGGCGGGGAGAGAGGGAGGCTGGGATAGGCTATAGCCCAGCCCTGCCCCTAGTGCACTTAGCAGACACAGGATAGGAACATATAGTTGATGCGATTATGTTTCAATTTAGAATTAATAGTGTAATTTACAATTAATTTTATTCCATTGAATTATGACCAGATTATTCAGAAATCAAAGGTTCAACCAACATCGAACCGATATCGAACATAATGCAATAAATACATACAAAAATAATAAAATACTATAAAAACAATTTTTTTTAAAATTTTCATATTAATAATTCAAAGTAAATCTATTGTTATTAATTAAATTCATTATCTTATAATTAGTTTCGATAGTTCAAAAATTTAAAGTCAATATGCTAAAATAGTTTACTTTGTTAAATTAAAATAGTTTACACTTATAGAAAATAATATCTAACATTAATAGATTAATAATCAAGTGTGATTTAAGTTAAATTTGAAAATTAAATAAATAAAAGGATGAAGGTGAATATTATAATTTAATTAGTTGAGATTCAAAATCAAATTTGTCAATTAGACATACATTTGGAAAATAATTCTGATGAGCGTTTTAACATTTTTTTATTATGTCATTATTCCACACTGGAAGTTTATGAAACTATTGAAGAGAATAGTATCTATAAAATGCATTATCCCACATTGAAAGTTTATGAAATTATTTGAGAGAAGTGCATCTATAAAATGAGCATGTCATCCAATATTTTCCTGTGAGTCTTTGAATTGTAATTTATGGGGTTCATTCATGAAGTTAAAGTTTTTTAAGCTAAAAAAAAAATTGGGAAAACCATCAAACCGCGACCAACTCATCGATTTACAGTTGAATCGGTCGGTTAAGTGAGTTTTGAACGGGTTTGTCATAATCAGTTAACCGAACATGATTTTGCATGGTTTTGGATTCGATTTTTGTTTTACCGGTCGAACCAATCGGGCCGATTTTGACAACATTGATTATGACCCACATTATATGATTATTATGAATTTAACCTTTTAAACTTAATTTCGTGTGGTTTAGAGTATCTTTTATTGTATAAGTTCATTGGAAAAAAAAAAAAAAAAAATTTCGGCCTAACCTAATGTATCTTTTTGGCTCTGCCCATGTTTCTCTTCATATTTTATCATAATCAATCTATTAATTGACACATTTTGGCACCAATGATGACCCTAAAATTAGTTAATAAGGAATAAAAAGAATTATTTGTCCATCATAGTTTTAAATAAGTAAGATAAACAACAAATACAAAACTTAAAAAATAAATATTTTTTCCACCCTGACAAAAAATTTAGACAGAAAATAGTATCAGAGATGGTAATTAATTAATGATTAAAGAAAAATGCGATAAATAATTTGTGAATATACGTAAGAAATTAGGGACCTTTGTTACTATTAAAATGTTGATTATCCAAAAAACAATGGTCCCAAAATTCTTAAATTTACACGCGACTAAACAAATAATTCATCTTATTTTAGTTTATTTATTCTTATAGTTATACCTCACACACGAGTAAATACTATCCGGACATACATATTCTATGCATCTATATTAAATTAATAGAAATTTCAGGCACTAAAATCCGCTCATTGTTACTCACGTGTTAGCAATCACAAATAGGGTCAATATAAGATATCATTTCGGGGTGACCAAATTGGTGGAGCAAGTGAACGCAGAAATCGAAGGTCACGAGTTTGAATCTCCTGCCAACACTTCCTCGATCGAGGTCGCACCGAGATTGCCTAATGCGATTTATCTCTCATGTGTGTGGTTTGTGGGTTATTGCATATGGAATGAGATTTACCCAGTGGGCACTCTTGGGTAGCGGCTGCGGATTTCTATGTTAACAAAAATAAAAAATATATAAGATAACATTCTTGTCGAACAAATAAGAAAATGTAAAAGAAAGTTTGCAAACCTCGTAAAAATATTTTACAACAGTAGTGTTCGATCGAGACTATGTATCGAGAAGATAAAAACACGATTATTTTCCCTTCTCTTTCCTTTCTCTTAATTTAATTATATTTTCCATCTTTATTTTTCTTTTCCCTCTTGCGAAAAGTGGGATAAGGATTTTGATGGAATTAAAAAGGTGTGGATTCTAGAGTAAAGGGTGAAAAGAACTTCACATGGTAGAGGATTTATTTTTATTTTTATTTTCTAATGTTTAATTTCAGTGTGATTCTATAAGACACGGGGCAGTTAAACCATAATTCTATAATAATCTTTTTCAAGTATTAGATTATCTTCAAAAGATTTTTTAAACATAAAATCATTGCTATTTTAAAGAGCTGACCTTAAATTATATTCCAATAGACTCTTTAAATTAATATTTTAAAATATAAAGTGAGTTTGACTATCCGAGTTTTGAAGAGTCGGCCCCATTTTTTATAATTAAATGTATTCAAAGTATTTCAATTTTTAATGGAGGAAATTAACATAATAATTTGAAGGAAAACTAATGAAAATAAAAGATAGAAAAACAATAAATATTTTTTGAGAGTAAGAAAATCAAGTATTATTGACGTTGAAAATTGTATGAACAAGATTCAAGCCAACTTTAAAAAAGAATACGACTTTGATTCATTGTTAATATAGCATTACAAGTAATTCCGCCGATCCCTTCTATGTTTCTAGGAGATCTCTGAAATATGGATATTACAGGAGGATATGTTATGTCTCAAAGTCGTCGTGTCCTTTCTTCCTTACTATTTTCTCTTTCATAGGAGAAAATATATATACTTCATTAATTTCCTGTCTTGTCACTTGCAATTTCGAGTTGGGAAAGTACACAGGTTGGAATGATTTAATTGGCCACCGAGTTCGACCTGGTAATCCCCAAGATGAGTAAATCTTGCATGTGAACCCCAATAATTAAAGAGCGTGTCTTGGAAAAGGGGGTCTAATCATTTTTATTAGAAGCTGATGTGTATGCTTATGTAATATTATTCCATGTGGGCTCTTCTAATTGGTTAGCTTACTGATTTTGTCAGTGATCTACAATCATTAGGATCATCTTCCCTTGGGAGACTACACAATCTTTTTGGGCACACTAATCATATGAGCTGACCTCGTACTAGTGAGCTCATACTATCATGTGGTCATCACGTGCATTAATCTGGTCTGACTAACCTTGGAGCTCGGGACGTCAACAAGTATTAATAATAAAGCGTCTCTTGGGGCACTTTAAAAAAATTTCTCTCTAAATGTATAAAAACTTTCCAAATTGTTAAATATACTTTTTAAAAATAAAGAGTTTCTTGGAAATGATCTTTATTACCTCTTATTGAAAATCACAATACACTCATTGTCATTGGCCCTTTGGTGGGTACGCGGCCCAATGATAAAGCAATCCAATTTTTATTTTTATTTTTTCATGAATAATGTTATATATAGTACTTTTGATACTTCTATTTGATATTGCATAACAAATATGTACTCTGAATTCTATTTGTTGTTTGTTTGATGAGACTTGGACGATTATTCAAATAAATCGATTAC
>CM032623.1:35147613-35273856 GCA_019097785.1 Fraxinus excelsior
ACGCAGTCCACTCCATTTGTTAGAACAGCTTCCATTTGTTAGTTCACTGTTGGTGGTTTTCTTGCTCTTCATATGTACTCATCAAGCCACAACAACATGCTACCCTCGTGATTAGACCATGTCCCTAAGATTTGATAAAAAAAAAAGGTGTGATTTGAGTTGGTTTTTCCAACGAAACTAAGCACTTTCTCATTCGTGGTAACTAACATATAGAATCATATCTTTAAACCAATTGAATTTTCTTCTGCTTCTATCAAACCTTCAATTGGCCCTCACCAAAAACCTACAACTATTCATCAATTGGGCACTTAAAATACCTGAACGGTGAGCAACAATGTTAGAGGAATTTAATGCTTTAACGAAATTGAAATGTGGGAACTTATACGTCCACACCTGATAAGTGTATTTTATACATTTATTCAGGATTTTAAATAATGACATTTTATAGTTCTTTTGATTAAATATTGCCTAATTTATTTTGTATTGTGTTTAATAGGTAAAACTCGATAATTGGATGATGAATTGGAGAAAACAAAGTAAAAATAGAAAAAATGGTGAAATCCATAATTTGAGGACTAAAGTGCAATAATTCAAAAATTGGGTTGGATTGCAAGACGATTATTCAAGAATGCCGAAGATCAATTGGAAGTGAAGAAAAGTCAACAGAATAAAAAATTGTCAAAAAAATCAAAACGCTCACGTAGAAAAGTTCATGGACCAAACTGCAAAGTTTGACCCCCATGGATTACAACATGTGTGGACAAGGTTCTATAGTCATGCATGGGCACAAAATCTTTTTTGAGCTTCAGAGGCTTAAGAAGTGTACTGTGCGTGAGCACAATTTTATACCATGGTGGGCATGGTTCAAAAAGGGAATAAAATCTCGTTGTCTTCTCTCTTTTTTGGTAACAATGAAATGCAATCTTTTTACACTCTATATATTCGGAGGCACGTCCAGACCAAGTCCAACCTAGTTTTTATCATACTTTGAAGAAAGGAGATTTCAAAGCTTGGGTCGAAAATTAAAGTGAAGATTTTGAGTTTTCAAGTTCTTCAATGTATTCCTTGCCTCGGGTAATGTTGTTTCTATTTCTTTTGTGTAATTTTCATTTTGCAATGCTAGGCTAAATAATTTTATATATTGGATGAATGATGAAACATGTTGATTTATAGTTTTTAATTCAAGAATTATCGTTTCTTTAGTTAATTCATGCATTTGTGCTTGAATATGCATTAATTATGTGTTGATTGAGTGTTTGACCATCATTTAGATAAATAATTGCTTATTTGTAGTGTTAGAAATTCACAATAAGTAAAACATTGTGTATTTAACGCACAAACAATAGATATTATGAATATGGTTTATGACATGTACAATTGTATAAGATAATCATGTGATTGAATGCGTGTTTTGCATATGAACTCAGACTATGAATATGATCGGATCGTGTTAAGTATAATTGAATATATCTTGGAAGAGAATATTAGATATTAACAGATTATTAATTGTCCTGAACACGTTAATCATGCTGACTTACATAAGTCGAGAATTAGAATAGTCATCAATAGTTAGATTCTGAAATTCAATATGTTCATCTCATATTTGATAAAATAAAAAAATAAAAAAAATAAAAAAAATAAAAAAAAAATTCCAATCTTTTATAGCTTTCATAGTTTAATTTAGGATAATTATAAAAGCAAACTATTTTGTGTTACGTTCATTGAATTTGGTGGAAACTAATTGACTGTAATTACATTTATTTCTCGTGGGACAATATTCATTCACTACTTATTATTTGTCAACGATCTCATACACTTGCGAGTTTTGTCTAAACAACACCCATCACATAACTTAATGGGTTGTAAATTGGTCTTTCATATTGAGTGAAATCCAGATAATTCAATCAATAAATACAAAGCACGACTTTTGCCAAAATGCTTCCACCAAAGACTAGAGGACTTGACCATCATGACACATTTAGTCCAGTCGTCTAACCTACGACAGTCGTATTATTTTATGTCTAGCTTTTGCTCAAAATTTGGAACTTTGTCAATTAGATGAAAATTATGCGTTCTTTCAGTCACTTTTATGAAGATGTCTTCATGACTCAAACTTTTGGTTTCATTGACTCTAACAAATCATCACTTGTGTGTAAACTTCAAAATCGTTAACAAGCTCCATGAGCATGGTACCATGAACTTCGAGATTATCTTACTTTTGTTGCGTTCAAGAACTCACAATCTAGTTTTTATTTATTTATCCACTCTACATCCAGTCTCATAATGTACTTATTTATGATTGATCAGCTTAATAAATAACTTCGTGACAAATTCTCCATAAATGCCTCGGGCCCCTCAGTTACTTCCAATAATACCGTTACAATGCGATATAGGTTGACAAAAAATGTTGACATAATGTTGCATGACATTCTATCATTGGATTGTTAAATCATAGTAAGCTTTCACATCCAATCTTTTGTGGCCACCTACACTTTTGCCACGGCATCTGTCAGGTCGATTCAACTTGAAAACCTTGGTTTTAGGGTTGGATTGTTGAAAAAAAAAATTGATTTCAACCCTTGAGATAGACAAATCAAATTAATCCAAATCGACTTGGTTTTTGTCTCATTCAGGTTGATTTTCGAGTGGGGATTTCATCGAACCCGAACTTTCAATTTAGTGATCGGTGGCAATTGTAGGGTTTGGGATGGTCAATAGTGGCCGATGATTTGCATGGTGATCATATTGACGAGTGATAAAGAAAGGATTGACATTTTAATTTTTGTTTTAGTTAAAATATTTTCTTCTTTATTTTTATTTTACAAATTTGCTCCTTTTAATAAGAACGTTATAAGAGTAATTATGGTCCACATGCAAAACATAAATCATTAAATCCTTTTAATGGAATTCATCCGAGATGATTAGTAGTATAAAAGATGCATATATCTAAGCAATTAAGCTACTTGATCAATGGGACTCTATCTTTATTCTCGTCCGATTAATGAGTTATTTAAAAGATCTATCAGACTATGGAGTGAATGATTTGATCAATGAATATTCAATTATTTCTTCAATGTGTAATCAATTCTTCAGTTTTTCATATAAAAAAACACAGATAGAGATTCGAGTTGTCATTAATCATTTGATATAGTATTCAATATATATGTATATCCTTCATCCTTTCCGAAGTTTCGATGGAAAAATTCCTCTACCAATGCAGTTCACTCCATTTGTTAGAACAGCTTCCATTGAGTCTCTGCACCTATCCTTTTTTCTTTCTGAACCTTTGTTTTGGGAAAACAGGATTTGGCTCAGGATTGCCCATTTTTATTAATTCCGGGGTTTCTCTGAATTTGAAAGTTACCACTTAGTAGGTTTCCATACCAAGGCTCAATCCAATTAAGTCCGTAGCGTCTACCAATTTCGCCATATCCCCCTTCCCTTTGTTTTGAGATTAGGATTTCATTGTCATGTCATTCCTTTTTCTTTCATTTATACTGGAACCCTTGAATTCATTAGATATTGATTACTATCTCGAGAAAAAAAAAAAATTTCCCCTCTTTGATTTATTCCTTATCGGAAACCCGTACTTGATCCAATCAAATTGGATTTTATCATTTCTGTATCGGCAATTCAATATAGATGGATATATACCCCATATATATGTCTCTCTTCCTGCCACCTTTCCCATGCAATTTGCAATACTTGAACGGTCGATTCTTTTTTTTTTTTTTTTTTGTCTTTTCTTTCCCCTTTACGAATGAAAGCGGAGGAATGTCTGATTAGTTCTAATCAATTAAATAATTCGAATTCGAAAGAATTAATAGAATTCGAAATATAAAATAGAGAAGTGTAACAAAAAGAATTTCAAATGTCATGTGAATTCAAACAAAAATGAAAAAGAAAATTGGACTATCTAAAAATATTTAAGATTTACTATACTAATAATATTAGAATTGTGATAAAGAAATCGAAATTTTATATCGCTATATTAATGGTTATGTTCTAGAATATTCAATGATTTATTTGAAATTCTATATTCTATCCTTTTCTATATTCTATAGACACTATAGTCATGGGTAGAGCCAGTCCGTTGAAGTATAAGAGTCTTAGAATTGAAGGGGTGGGGGTCCACGACTGCCCCCGAATTTTTTTTTGAAACATTATCTGTTAAAATGAAAGAAATTTGTACTTTATCGTGAAGAAAGGAAACAAACGAACATAAATTAATGTACATTAGTTGAATACTTAAAAGATGGTAATACCTTCATGGAGACATGTCGGTAATCGACAATTATTTTTTGGGCGCTTACAATTCTACTGGTTCAAACTTCAAAATTAGAAGTTAGGACTTAAGCATATATGCATAATGCATTTTAATTTTTATATCTGAAAAATTTAAAATTTTAGCATTCTTGTTCAGCTAATAAGATGTAAGCGGGTTTAAAGTATTGTCTTCCCGTGCAATAAAATGTTTCACACAGACACCATAACACTTAGAGAACCTGAAATCTTAATATTTCAAGAAAAATGCGGATTATGAAATTCATGAAATGCTTTTTCAAATACAAAAAAAAAATTTTAAAAAAAAAAAAAGAATTTGGGGAGGGGTCTGAGTCCCCCCTCCGCCTCTTACTATAGTGTAGTGTATTGAATTCCTATGGATAGAAAGTTTCAATGTCGGAATCGCGCCGTGCAGTACAGGTCTAGTGTTCTCGCAACATCAACACTCAACAATGCGGTTTAGTGATTTACCTTTTCGACGATGGATTAAATGGTTTTAGGTGGCGGCATGTTGGCTTTGGTAGGTTAGAAGCAAATGAATGGCGATTTTTGTTTTTTTAAGGAAGTATAGGGTTGGTAGTTGAAAGTTTAAATGGTAACTAAAAATTTGAAAATAAATTTAATTTCTATCATTATTATTTGAAGTTTTAAATGTTCGATTAATTATAAATTTAATTTCAATCATTATTATTTTAAGTTTTAAATATCCATTTAATTTGAATTTTGTTAAAAATCGTGAAGTGATATCCAAAATGATTTTACGTTAATTATAAAACACACAACTTTTTCCTTTCAATTTTAAATATAAAAAGATTGTGCTTCCATGAAAATTGATGATGAAACCTATATTCCAATTCATAACATTATTACCAGGATTAAATTTAATTGATAAGTTAAAAAGAAAACAAAGTTGTGTGATGTCGAGATTGCTTTCTAATTGTTTTGTGTTTTGAATTTTGTAGTTTGGAATGCTACATTATTGACTAAATGCAATGCAATGAAATGAAACTATAAATATTACAATAAATATTTTTATTTATTTTTTATTAAAAAGTGTGTAGATGCAAAATGTAATAGATAGATTGCAAAAGTGTTATGTTCATATATGCTAGTAAATGCACAAGGTGAAAAAGAAAGGATTGACATTTTAATTTTTGTTTTTAGTTAAAATATTTTCTTCTTTATTTTTATTTTACAAATTTGCTCATTTTAATAAGAACGTTATAAGAGTAATTATGGTCCACATGCAAAACATAAATCCTTTTAATGGAATTCATCCGAGATGATTAGTTGTATAAAAGATGCATATATCTAAGCAATTAAGCTACTTGCACAGAAATATTTTCACACTTTTGTTGATAGATGCCGTTGGTATTCAAATCAAGGGCCAAAATGCATGCTACATCAGCATCTTCAAATAATCTATAATGAAATATGTACAAGTAGCATGATTTTAGATCCGAGGCCATTTATGTCAAGATTTAAAGATTTGAACTAACAAATACCATATCAGCAAAGGTTTGGAACCGTTTGCTCCAATTTTCCATAAAGGACCATGGACTCGGGGAAATTAATACGGGTAATTTCACTTGGGTATTATTTGAAATTTGATTCAAATTAAAAATATGTTTCTGCAACAGTCAATGAACGTTGTAAAAAGAAACATATTAATAGTTTTAGCAACAATCAATTGACGTTGCTATAGAATTAGCTTTTAACGACAGTTAATTAACGTTGCAAATAGATTGTTTTTGTTTGTTATATTGTTAGTTTATTTATTTATTTTAATATATTATTTATTTTTTTTAATCAATTTTTTTTTTTTTTTTTTTTTTTTTTATTATTATTATATAATTAATAATTTTTATAGTTATTTTATTTTTATTTTTTTATATAATTTAATTTATATTAATTATATTATTATAACATATCATTTTATATATTATATATTTTATTAGTATATATTATTATTATATTTTTTTTTATATTTATTATTAAAACTAATTAATTAATTATATTTTTTTTATATTTAAATTAATATATTGTAAGTATTAATTTATCCATTTAATTATCTAATATTTATTTAATATAACTATTAGTTTTAATTAATTAATTATATTTATATTATAATTTTATATTTATAATATCATATTTTTATTTTATTTTTTTTAAATTAATTACAGATTTTATTTATTAGAAAAAAAAAAAAATTTAATTTATATTTATAATTTCATTTAATATATTTTTATAATTTAATAGATATCTTTTTTATAGTAAATATTTTTTTTATTTAATTTAATTTATATATGTGTTTTCTTTATTATTTTTTTTTTATTTATATTTTTATATTTTTTTTATTATTATATTTATATATTTTATATATTTTTTTTTTAATTTTTAATTTATTATATATTACTAAGTATTTTTATTATATATTTTAATTATATTTTATATTATTAATTATAAAGTCATTAATAAATTTTTTAAAATTTTTTTTTATATTATTAATATAAATTTCTTTCATGTTTTTAATATTATTATTTATATGTTATAATATTTTATTTAAATATTATTTTAAAATATTTTAATTTTATTTTTTATTATTTTATTTTTAGTTTTTATTAATTATTTGTTATGTATAATAGTATTTATTTTTATATATATCTTATATTTTTTTTTTATATTGTTTGATTATTATTGTTTTTTATAAAATTTTTATATTGTAATTTTTTTTTATATAATTATGTATTGTATAAATTAATCAATTTTATTCTAATATATATATTTTGTAATTTTTTTATCATTAATCAATTTATTAATATTATAATTTTTTAATTTATATAAATTATTTTAAATTAGTTTCATATTTATTATATTATTAATATTTATATTTTAAATTTTATAATTTTAAAATTTTTTAGGTTTAAATTTATATTTATAATTTAAATTATTTATTTTATTATCATTAATTATTAATATATAAATAATTATTATTTAATTTTCAATATTATTTTTATTTATTAATTATTCATAAACAAATAAAAAAAAAAAATTTCATTTAATTTTCTATATTATTTTTTCTAATTTTTTTATTAATTTTAACTATATTTTTTTATTTTAAGTGTTGGGTAGTGTATTATATATTTTTAAAGTTCTATAGTTATATTATATTATTATTTATAATTTTTTAATTTATTTTTTTATTACCTATATGATTTATATAATTATTATTTCAATAAATTATAATATATCAGTTTTATTTATTTTTTTTAAATTTTTTTTATTTTATATTTTTTTTTTATTTAATTTATTTTTATTTTATTTATATTATTTTTTGATAATTTTTTATAATATTAAAATTTTATATGTGTTAATTTTTTTTATTTACATATTACCAATATATTCTATATTATATTTTTATTTAATTTATTTTTATATAATTTTTTATAATATTTTATATTATATTATTTTAATATTTTCTAATTTAAATTTATCATATCATTATTTTTATATTCTATATTTTATAATATTCATTTTATTATTTTAATTTTATTTAAATTTTTTATTTTTTTAAATATTTTACAAATATATTATTTTTATTTTTATATATTTTTAATATATATAATATTTTATTTAATATATTATAAATATTTTTATATTTCAATTTTAATTTATATTATTTATTTTTTTTATATTAATTTTGTTATATTTTTTAAATATTATTTTTATTTTATATTATATTTTTATATTTATAATTTTATTATATCATTTTTTTTATCTTAAAAGATATTATTATTTTCATTTTTTTTTTTTTTTTCTTTTTATTATTCTAATGTTTAATTATTTTAAATTATAAATTTGATCGAGAATGTGCAAAATTCTAGCTAAAAAATGCGGGAGAGAAAAAAGATGCAGGGTCGTTTTTCTGCTTGGCTAGTAAAGCATGGGCTAATTCATAGATCTTTGGGCTTTGATTATCAAGGATAGAAAAGACTTCAAATAAAGCCCAAGGACACCGCGCCCTTCCATTGCTGGGCATTTTATATGTATATGGTTACAATTATCTACGCTCCCAATGTGCCTATGATGTAGCACCTGGCGGACTGTTAGCTAGTGTGTATCATCTTACGAGAATAGAGTATGGTGTGGATCAACCAGAAGAGGTATGCATAAAAGTATTTGCCTCAAGGAGGAATCCTAGAATTCCGTCCGTTTTCTGGGTTTGGAAAAGTGTGGATTTTCAAGAACGAGAATCTTATGATATGTTGGGAATCTCTTATGATAATCATCCACGCTTGAAACGTATCTTAATGCCTGAAAGTTGGATAGGATGGCCCTTACGTAAGGATTATATTGCCCCCAATTTTTATGAAATACAAGATGCTCATTGAATGATAAAAAACGAATTTCCACTTATACAATTTCAGAGATTCAAGGATTGTACTTTCGGTTCTAGATTAACCAGAATAATTCTAATTGAAGTTTCATTTATATATTTATATTAGGGAATTATGGATAGGCTAACAAAAAAAGACAGAATTGGGGGTTCGTTGGGAATTCTTACATTTGAAGCTACTTATTTCGTATGAGCCAAGCCAAACCAATAGGATGAATCAAACGCGTTCTGCATCATGAACTTTGTACTGCGCACATTACTTAGACCGGTTCTAGAAAGTCATGTCGGGACGAATTAAGAAATCGAATATGAAAGAGAAAATACCAAGAAATGAAAGGGTATCAGATTTTCTTTATTTTTATGGTATCTGAACCGAATCTTGTCTCTTTCAACTTCGACTTCTTAGTCTTTCAACCAACTAATTGAACTTTTCAAATATGTATGAAGTATTAACAGATTTTTTGAACGAAAGAAAAAAAAAAGAGAAAATAGAATTTAATTCTTTTAGATACTTTATTTAAAAAACTCTACCCATCTATTTTATAGATGGGGTATATCTCGCTAAGATAGATAAAAGTATGTATTATGATCTAGATTAGAAATGAATATGTATCTCGATTCATATCAATTAATTTCTAATTGATAGACTCATACAAAAAAAATCATGTACCAGGAACCAAATTTGAACTGGTGACACGAGGATTTTCAATCCTCTGCTCTACCAGCTGAGCTATCCTGACCATTCCCAACGTAATATCCCATCCTCATTTTATTAGATAACCGGGGTCTATGTCAATTAAAAGGACAATGGGGGATTACAAAGTTTTCTCCAAGTCCTGGAATTTCTTGAATCTTCAAAAAGATAACTTTGTAAATTACAATATGAGTAATGATATTGACTGTGATTCATTCAAATGGGGATTTCTTAATTTGGATGTGTATTATATATCACATGTGAGAAGAGAAAATCATTTATGCTCAAATACGTTTATAGAGTGAATGAGAAAGATAAGGAATTTGGAATAGCTAATGAAAAAGGGATATGATAAATATTTGGGGAGTCATATAGGCTTTTTGGGGATAGAAGGACTTGAAGACTAACGATTTTAAAAGTCGATGGATTTTCCTTTTACTATAAATTTCATTGTTGCCGATATTGACATGTAGAATAGGACTCTATCTTTATTCTCGTCCGATTAATGAGTTATTTAAAAGATCTATCAGACTATGTAGTGAATGATTTGATCAATGAATATTCAATTATTTCTTCAATGTGTAATCAATTCTTCAGTTTTTCATACAAAAAAACACATATAGAGATTCGAGTCGTCATTAATCATTTGATATAGTATTCAATATATACGTTTATCCTTCATCCTTTCTGAAGTTTCGATGGAAAGATTCCTCTACCAACGCAGTCCACTCCATTTGTTAGAACAGCTTCCATTGAGTCTCTGCACCTATCCTTTTTTCTTTCTGAACCTTTGTTTTGGGAAAACAGGATTTGGCTCAGGATTGCCCATTTTTATTAATTCCGGGGTTTCTCTGAATTTGAAAGTTACCACTTAGTAGGTTTCCATACCAAGGCTCAATCCAATTAAGTCCGTAGCGTCTACCAATTTCGCCATATCCCCCTTCCCTTTGTTTTGAGATTAGGATTTCATTGTCATGTCATTCCTTTTTCTTTCATTTATACTGGAACCCTTGAATTCATTAGATACTGATTACTATCTCGAAAAAAAAAAGTATTTTCCGCTCTTTGATTTCTTCCTTATCGGAAACCCGTACTTGATCCAATCAAATTGGATTTTATCATTTCTGTATCGGCAATTCAATATAGATGGATATATACCCCATATATATGTCTCTCTTCCTGCCACCTTTCCCATGCAATTTGCAATACTTGAACGGTCGATTCTTTTTTTTTTTTTTTGTCTTTTCTTTCCCCTTTACGAATGAAAGCGGAGGAATGTCTGATTAGTTCTAATCAATTAAATAATTCGAATTCGAAAGAATTAATATTAGAATTGTGATAAAGAAATTGGAATTTTATATCGCTATATTAATGGTTATGCTCTAGAATATTCAATGATTTATTTGAAATTTTATATTATATCATTTTCTATATTCTATAGGCACCATAGTCATGGGCGGAGCCAGTCCGTTGAAGTAGGAGGGTCTCAGAATTGAAGGGGTGGGGTCCACAGCTGCCCCCGAATTTTTTTTTAAACATTATCTGTTAAAATGAAAGAAGTTGGTACTTTGTTGTGAAGAAAGGAAACAAAGGAACATAAATTAATGTACATTAGTTGAATACTTAAAAGATAGTAATACTTTCATGGAGACATGTCGGTAATCGACAATTATTTTTTGGGCGCTTACAATTCTACTGGTTCAAACTTCAAAATTAGGAGTTAAGACTTAGACATATATGCATAATGCATTTTAATTTTTATATCTGAAGAATTTAAAATTTTAGCATTCTTGTTCAGCTAATAAGATGTAAGGGGGTTTAAAGTATTGTCTTCCCGTGCAATAAAAAGGTTTCACACAGACACCCCAACACTTAGAGAACCTGAAATCTTAATATTTCAAGAAAAATACACATTATGAAATTCATGTAAGACTTTTTCAAATACAAATTGGTAAATACAAAAAAAAAAAAAAATTGGGGAGGGGTCCGAGTCCCCCCTCCCCTCCGCCTCTGACTATAGTGTAGTGTATTGAATTCATATGTATAGAAAGTTTCAATGTCGGAATCGCGCCGTGCAATACAGATCTAGTGTTCTCGCAGCGTGAACACTCAATAGTGCGGTTTAGTGATTTACCTTTTCGACGATGGATTAAATGGTTTTAGGTGGCGGCATGTTGGCTTTGGTAGGTTAGAAGCAAATGAATGATGATTTTTATTTTTTGAAGGAAGTAAAGGGTTGGTAGTTGAAAGTTTAAATGGTAACTAAAAATTTGAAAATAAATTTAATTTCTATCATTATTATTTTAAGTTTTAAATGTTCATTTAATTATAAATTTAATTTCAATCATTATTATTTTAAGTTTTAAATATCCATTTAATTTGAATTTTGTTAAAAATCGTGAAGTGATATCCAAAATGATTTTACGTTAATTATAAAACACACAACTTTTTCCTTTCAATTTTAAATATAAAAAGATCGTGCTTCCATGAAAATTGATGATGAAACCTATATTCCAATTCATAACATTATTACCAGGATTAAATTTAATTGATAAGTTAAAAAGAAAACAAAGTTGTGTGATGTCGAGATTGCTTTCTAATTGTTTTGTGTTTTGAATTTTGTAGTTTGGAATGCTACATTATTGACTAAATGCAATGCAATGAAATGAAACTATAAATATTACAATAAATATTTTTATTTATTTTTATTAAAAAGTGTGTAGATGCAAAATGTAATAGATAGATTGCAGAAGTGTTATGTTCATATATGCTAGTAAATGCACAAGGTGAAAAAGAAAGGATTGACATTTTAATTTTTGTTTTTAGTTAAAATATTTTCCTCTTTATTTTTATTTTACAAATTTGCTCCTTTTAATAAGAACGTTATAAGAGTAATTATGGTCCACATGCAAAACATAAATCCTTTTAATGGAATTCATCCGAGATGATTAGTTGTACAAAAGATGCATATATCTAAACAATTAAGCTACTTGCACAGAAATATTTTTACACTTTTGTTGATAGATGTGGTTGGTATTCAAATCAAGGGCCGAAATGCATGCTACATCAGCATCTTCAAATAATATATAATGAAATATGTACAAGTAGCATGATTTTATATCCGAGGCCATTTATGTCAAGATTTAAAGATTTGAACTAACAAATACCATATCAGCAAAGGTTTGGAACCGTTTGCTCCAATTTTCCATAAAGGACCATGGACTCGGGGTAATTAATACGGGTAATTTCACTTGGGTATTATTTGAAATTTGATTCAAATTAAAAATATGTTTCTGCAACAGTCAATGAACGTTGTAAAAAGAAACATATTAATAGTTTTAGCAACAATCAATTGACGTTGCTATAGAATTAGCTTTTAACGACAGTTAATTAACGTTGCAAATAGATTGTTTTTGTTTGTTATAACATTTGTTACTAGTGCTTTTGAAGTTTATCTTCTCGGAGTGCTCAACCGTGAATTAGGTGTTAGAAGTGGTCAATGAACCTTCCGGGCTTTGGTGAAAATTTTTGGGGTTTTTTGTCTTTTGACTTTATTTTCTTCAATCAAATTTATATAATCTTTAATTTGGACCTAATACAAGCAATAGAAAGATGGGCAGAAGAAATGGAGGAATCGAAAGAATATTTTATAAATTTGAAAAAATGGAAATTCATTCGAATAATACTTAGATCTCTTCTTCTTCTTGATGTCACCATCACCATTATCACCGTCAATTATAGCACAATAACAAGAAACAACAACCTTACTTAGGAAACTAGATTTAAAGTAAGGATGTAATAGTCATTTTAACACTAAAATTGACTATTTCAATCAGAAAGCACAAATCATACAAAATTTTCAAAGGTTGAGGACTTGATTTACCACAACCAAAGGTTCAGAATCTCATCGTTACAGTCAACAAAAGTTCAAGGTCTCAAGTGAAATATTCCCTATTTACTTTACAAGTCATGCTTATAATTTTATTCTAGACGTCCAGGGGGGACAAGTCCCCCAGCCAATAGGACATGTGTCTGGACGGAAATGGCCTTGCCGTCTAGCACGGTTATTAATTATCTGCCGCTCCTTTTTGTGTAGATTAAGAAGTCTACGTGGGCAAGTGCAAAAGCCCACTTTTTCTTTTTCAGAATGAGATCACGTGTTTCTAGTTTTCTACAAATCACACGTAGGTCAAAGGAAAGATATTTTGTAAAATACTTCAATTTATCGAGTTGAAACCTGCTGTTCAATTTTGTCGTCCACTCAATTAATTATTCATTTTTTGCCGTTCGCTTAATTAATCATTGATATATCATTTTAAATTAACATATTATCAATTTGGTGAGTTGGTATGAAATTATTGAAGGTAAATTTGAAATGACACGTTAAGTTAAAAAATGATGTGTCAATAATTAATTGGGTGGACAACAAATTGAATAGCAAAAATTGGACAACAAATCTCAACTCAAATTCATCTTCCTATTATCAATCAAAGCTCGAAGAACTCGAAATCTTCAGTGAGCATATTTACCTGAAATCATTTGAAATAGACCACATTAACTAGTTCAATATTGTTCGACTTTATTTAAAATTTAGGATCCGTTCGGTAAGGATTAAAAATAAAAAATTAGTCGTTATTGTTGACTTTTATTAGATGAGTGAAACACAATAATGATCATATTTTCAATTTTAATTGGCTTTTAATCTCTATCGAACGGGGCCTTAATAACATGTTTCACAACAAAGAATTTTTTTTTTTTTTTTTTGGTTCAATATTCAATTAAATCAACGATTAAATTTATTTTATAAAAAATTACACGAGTTAGAATATATTCAGATTAATCAACAAAAGAAATTTCCTTACTTTTTAACCACTCATTTTTTTTCCATTTCCATTTTCATTTTTTTTTTCTTTCTTCATTTCAACCACACATTCTATCAATAAAATAATATTACACATAATTCCAAAAAATTTCCTTACTTTTTAACCACACATTCTTCTATCAATCACTATTCAAAAATCAAGTTTTCTCCTAAAATAGGTGTCAAACATAGGCTTACCCTTAACAGTTTATAGAACTGGTCCATTCTATTCAATCGTTGTGCATCTCCACATATATAATACTCGTTGATATATTGTTTTCAGAATCAAACTTAATCAGACCATGCTCATGTTTGTTACATATTAAAATTTTCATTTTCATTTTTCTACTAATTTTCGACCACACATTCTTAAATAAAATAATATTTTTCATCACATTAATAATTTTTCCTTCTTTTTCAACCACACATTTTCCATCAATCTACTATTATAGAATACATTTTTTCAAAATAATATATAGCTCAAACTATTGAAAAATATATGATTGAATAATGATAATGAAAATTTTAATGCGTTCCGCGCTGGAATAAAATTATACAATTTTCTGTCTAAAAACCTTGCTAATAATTAATGACAACTTTACGTAATCATCAAAGAAGAAATCCAACGTAACACGTGCCCTATTGATAGTGGTTGGAGTAAAGATTACAGTCTTTTCACATTTTTGCTAATTATTATAACTATCCATCATACGCCGTGGTATAAAAGTAGATTTTTTTTCATCTTGTCATAAATATACCCGAAAATTCCCATTAATTTTCGTTCACCCAGTTGGTGCGACATGAAAATACGGTGAAATGGAGGGGCAAATTGGTCACATGATTCTTATATATAGCAGCGTTCTGCTCGAGAATGATATTTTCATTTCATTAAAGAAAAGGACAGGAAAAATCATCGAAAGGCTTCTTTTATCCACGTTTCTCTCTCTGTATATCTACGATAAATTTAGGGTTTTCAGATTCTTGAACGAGTTGACACAGCCATGATTTCTGATTCGAACAACAACGCTTCAATCCCCATGATATCCTCTAACCCCAAAGATTTCGCCAAGAAGAAAAAGGTATTAATTTGATTTCTTATTTTTCATATATTTTTATGTGAAATGTATACGTACGGATGTCTGTGTTGGTTTTTGTTTTTGACGAGTTTGTTTTTTAATAGAAAACCTTAAAACGTGTTTGAGTGAATTTTTGGGTTTAATGTATAATTAAAACTTCAATGCAATAGAGTGAATATAATTATGCTTTTATGGTTTTTAGATTTGTTGTTATTTTTGTGGAATTTGGTTTGTTCTTTTTGTTTTATCTGTTAATTTTATGTAGTTGAGTGTATTTACATTCACTTTTTGTTGGGATTATTAGGCAAATCGGTTGGCAAAATTGAAGCAGTACAAGCTTGATGCTCGCCGGGAGCAGTGGCTTTCTCAAGGTGTTTGAAAGATCTCAACCTATTTTATATACCAATGCATGTGATTATGTGAGGTTTTAAATTTTTTTTTTTTTTTTTCCTGTTTAAACTTATAAGTTTTGGATGATACATTATAATACGTGGTAAGTAAGATCTGGGTGCTAAAAAGTACGTGGATAAGAACTATGTTTGAAGTGCTTAAATTATAATTTTAGCTGCCAAATATTCTCATGTGCCCATTCATGTGCACGAGATTGAATTAAATGTTCAATTTTGAGTTATTTGGTAATGTTTAGTGACGGGAATCCTTATTTTTAGTGAAGAATAAGGGTGGCTGTAATGGCGAATTCATTGTCAGAGAGGGGATGCTTGGCCCTCCATCAGTGCATTTGGAGAATGAAAGTGTCCCTCCAATAGATAAATTGGCAGTAAGTCCGGAAGTCAAGGAGGATAAATACGAAAATGGAATGTTGACCCACCATTACAGTGATTCGGAATCATCACCCTTGAACAGTCCCACCAGCTGCATCAGTAGTATCTTGGGTAGCAATGATTCCAGGGCCAATTTTACTGGGAGCAGCAGCCAAAGCAGTAGCTCGGGAAGCATGAGAGAGGAAGATGATGATGGGTGTTTTGATGACTGGGAGGCTATGGCTGATGCCTTGGCTGCCACCGACCAAAAGCAGCATGAGAATAATGTCAACTCAAGATCAAATTCACCTACTCCAGGTCAACATGTAAGTGGTGTCCAATCAGAAATAACAAACCGGACAGTTTCAAGGACTGCTAGTTCGAAGCCAAAACCTGAGATTGGGGTATCGGTGGTGCACAAGGCACCTGTAAATTGTTGGGCTTGGAGGCCTGATGATGCTTGTCGCCCTCAGAGCCTGCCCAATTTATCAGAGCAGTATAGTTTCCCCTTGGATACTGAGCGGCATGTTTGCAGCAGAGGCTCTGTTTGGTGCTACAAGAATGTTGTTGGGTCAGTCACTACCTCGTGTCCAATATGCTATGAGGATTTTGATTTTACAGATTCGAGTTTTCTCCCTTGTTTGTGTGGATTTAGGCTCTGCCTTTTCTGTCACAAAAGGATCCTTGAGGAGAATGGGCGCTGTCCAGGCTGCAGGAAGCAATACGAAACTGGTCCTGTCGAGGGAGAGGCAAAGCAGCTTGACTTTTCAGCTTGCCCGTTCATGTAGCATGTTAACAAGGTCGTAGGAAGATTATCTGTTTCCCTTGAACTTGTCTCTCTTTTCCTCAGGGTGACTTGCGTGTGTTCGTACCGGTGAGACTATGATTTTCACAACATTAGATGTTGATTCAAAGAAGAACCATTATAGTGTCGTATAATTTTGGTCCACATTCGTGTGGTGCTTGTTATGATGTAGAAGACATGTTATTATGTGAATAGATACGGTGGTAACACCAAATGTGGTTTAGTACCATTTTCCTTCTCTTGTTGAAATTAGTTTATGCACTTCTATTTAATAAACTACGCGTTAATATTGTTATGGAATTCTCCACATGATGGCCTCAGCTCTTTTGATAAAATTTACCCCCATTTTGTGCATTTTACTCCCTTCTACATCATATTCAGAGCATGACTTTTATGATAATGCTCAACATTTCTGCGTGGTTTCATTAGGGGAACATTAGGGGAAAAGTTGAGCACGATAAACCATAGGATAGAAAAATGCCTGGTGGTTATGTTCAAGTTTCAGCACGTTCATTCTTGTGCAGAACAGAATTGATAGTCATTCTATGTTAAATAGTTTTCGTTGCCTCGTGGTCGTGGGGTTGTGTTTATTTAGCGCTCAATTCTTTTGCAGACTCTATATCTTCTTGGGTTTGTTTCGTTCTACATTGAAAATTTCTTTCCGGCCTCGATATTGTCTTTGGTTTAAATTGCAGTGCAGAATGTTTTAGATACTGGCATGCTCATCGAGTTATTGAAATGGTGATGAGCCACAGCCGAGGAAACTCTTTATCTGAACTTGGGAAATAGAAATGAAAAAAAAAAAAAAAAACATTTTACAATACCGTTTGAAGCCGGTTATTTTGAATTTAAACATACTCTTGTGGAATTCATGAAAGATGTAGTTATATTAATTATTTGATTTGGATTTGGATTAAAATGAATTTTGAGGGACTTAAAGTCAAACTACAATTTTATTTTATTTTATTTTTTTTGTTTAATCAATTGCTACATCTACTAAAAGGTCCAAAAGAAAACAAATCTTTGATAATCACATCACATCATTGTTAATATTGGTCATTGCTCCCTACTTTAACGTAATCTAGTGGAGTCTCATTGTTCATATCTTGTGATTTAATTATTATTAAATAGAACTTACTTTTTGCCTTGATTCAATGACATGGACTTTTTTGTAATGCTTCATACATAAGAATATGATCGTCGCAGCTTAGGAGGGTATGATAAAATTAATTTTTCAGTCAATTATGATAAAAAAAAATTGAAATGTGTGGTTGAAAAGTTATGAAACTCATGAAAGACGTCGTTAATATTAATTGTTTGACTTTAACTTGGATTAAAATCGAATATTAATTCGGACCAAACAGTGGCTAAGTTTTTCGATGAGAAGGTTAACAATTAGTTATCGAAAAGATGGTTAAAATCTTCAAAATTCACTAATCTATATAGAATTAATAAATCCTGTCTAAATCTTTCTCAAAAATCATCATCTGAATAACTTTAAAATGTTCCTGTGTTTTGTGTCCTAAAATAAGGCTGTAAACTAGGAAATCTAACAGGGGAACTTGAAAAAGGCGATAATGGCGGTGAAGGTCCTGCGCTTGTCTGTTTTTCCTTCTGCAGTTTCTTCGATATATCGACACAAACTTGATCAACCATGTTCAAGAAATTCGTCACAATAACAAATAACTGAAGTGGATTTGTGCCTTCATCTTTAGAATTACCTCCTGCTTGATAGTATGTTGTTGTATTCTTCACAAGTTCCATTACCCTTGATTCTTCATCTTTTACTACATTTAGCTCCTCTTCACAATCTTCTATAAAGCCTTTCATTTCGACGAAGAATCGACCCTGTTCGTGATCCTTGCAGCGGGTTATGAGCCCTTTGATGTCATCAATTTTGGCTGTAAGAATGGAACTCACGTTGATGAAACTGTCATGATCTATGGTGGTTGATTTCTTGACGTTGGCTAATTCAGTACTTAAGCCTAACACAACTGGTAATCCTAGCATTAAGTACTCTTTATCACTTTCTTCTTCAGAAATCTTGCTATCTGAATCTTGTTCGGTATCACTATTTTTGTTGTTTTGATTATCTAAACGACGTTTACCCTCAGAATGGATCACTTGCTCGACTACGAATTGAAGGAGTGTAGTCTTTCCATTTGTGCTTTTGACATCAGAAAGTTTTAGCAGGGCACTGAGGCTGAAGCCTTGAGCATTTCCTCTGGCAGTACCGGCATTCATTCGATTACCAGCCTTGAGAATGGCTTTGAGGAGTATAAAGAAAATTCCGGGAGTTCTTAATTCCTTGCATCCCAATTCTAGAGTCTGCAGAGATTTCTTGTAATGAAGTATCTCTGGATCATATGTCGATCTAAATAGCATTGCGTTCAAACGAGTAAAGGCCGAGGGAATGGCTTTCAATATCTGGTAGAGGAAAGACTCTGCATCAGCAAGTTTCGCAGGGTTCCCATTGAATTGAAGGATTTTGGCTATTTCATCTTCTGTTGGAGAAATCTTGGTTAATTTTTCGAGGGTATCAGGATTGAGTTCTCGACCCTCCACGAGAGCCTCAAAGATTTCTTTACAAGAAACTGCGAGAGATTTCAGAATAATTGCCTTGTTTTGGGATTTTCGGGGTTCAAGGATGAAAATTTGTGCTGGTGGAGCAGATTTAGAAATACCCGAATTTGAGGATAGGCAATTTCTTCCGGTAGATTTATGTTTAGTTGTAGTGTATCCAAAAAGGTTTTCCATGAGTTCATCATCAAATCTGCCAGGAGAATACAGAATCAATATAAGTTTAGTACGATTCTTTTGAAAATTTCCGAACCAAGAAAATCGACAGTAAATTTTATACTTACCTGAAAGATCCATCATTGATTTCATCCCAGACCATCGAATGATCAGCATTTGCAACAACCTTATCCCAGTGTAGTGGCTTGAGTTTCATTTGAATTTCGCCATATTCTTTCGAGTTTTCGTCTGAATCCACATTGCTATATTTATTGATTTCCCCTCGAGGAGGAATAGGTGGCTTCAAGGGTGAAAATGAACCGGCCTCGGATCTAACCAATCGAGGTGGTAATGAAGGTTCTACTTTTACTGAAGGTGGAGGTGGAGGTGGAGGTGGAGGAGGAGGAGCTGGTAGAAGTGCTGGGGGCGGTGGAGGGTGTGGTGGTTGTGCGACCGCCAATGATTCAGATGTGGTTGGCCTATTATAAGTGGCAACAGACACTGATTTCTCCTTCACAGAATCAAAATCATGGCTGTGTAAATGAATCGATTGAGTTTCTTGAACTGACTGACATTTTCTTCTCTTATCTTTTTCATTCATATGATTATTACAAGAAACCTTAGAAAGAAGGATCGGAAAATCTCCCCCTTCGACTTTTCTTAAATTCAGAACATCTAATCCATCTTCATCTACTATAACTCCTTTGACAGCTCCACCTTGTTGCATGAATTCTGTACAAGGCAATGTTGATGCATCTTCCTTACGAAAACTAGACTCAAATTTATTCTTCTTACGCTGTCGAGCTAAGGAAAATCTATAGAAAAAATAGAATAAAAATCCAGCAACAATCAAACTGCACACTGCTGTAGCTGCAACAGCCTTTACGACCACTCCATTGTGTGACACAGTCATTTGGGCCGACTGGATCGAAAGTTTGAAACTTGAGCACGATTCAGAATTGCCAGTCAATCCTATTCCCCATATGAGTTACAAATTTTCCATTTGGTTGAGATTTGCCATTGCATAATTTTCTGGCTTTCATGTAAATTTCAATGGTGAACATTGATTCATTTACAATAAATCTTGGTAGATGGCTGAACATTAGAACTGTGTAAATAAATAGAAAACGTCTTAAAATAAAGATAGGATTATTGAACACTGGTCCTCTAACTATTGATTGAGTAGAAAATATGTGTCAATTAGTTTGAAGGGATATCTTCAAACTGTGATAGAGTTAAAAATCCTTCTAAATTCAGCTTTTCCCAATTGAGATTTAATGATTTTTTAATGAAATCCAGTAGATTTTAGGTGTTTCCAACTAAGATTTTAATGGATTTTAATGAAATACATTAAAATTAATTCGGTATCCTCAACTGAGATTTTGATAGATTTAAAAGATTATAAATTCTAATGAATTTCGTGGATTTGAATATATATTTACAAAATCCATGAGAATCTCATTAAAAAGAGTGCAATTTAAAAAAAGTTCGTTATTTGTATATTTAAATTTGAAATCCATCCAAATTTTTTAAAATCTCTGTATTAATGAAATCTATATAAATTCATGAGTTATTGAGCATACTTAAATTTTAATGAATTTCATTAAAATCCATTAAAATTTCAGTTGGGAAATATCTAAATTTTAATGTATGTCAATAAAATTCATTAAGTCCATGTTTGGTAGAGATTAAAATCAAATTTTTAGTAGATTTTGATAAAAGTTGATGAAATTTGTGGTTGAAAAATTGTGAATCTCGTAAAATGTGTTGTTAAAAAATAATCGTTGACTTTAATTTGAGATTTTAATTGAATTTTAATCCAAATCAAACATAAGCTAAAATCTCAATTGGGAACACCTGAATTTAGAATGATTTTTTAAAATCCATCAAAATCTAGCTCATGGATTTATATGATTTCATTAATAGAGATTTTAAAACATTTGGATGAATTTCAAGATTAAAAATATATATAACAAACTCTTTTCAAATTTCATCATTTTTAATTAGATTGTTATGGATTTCTATGAAAATCTATTCAAATTCATGAAATTCATTAGAATTTATAATCTTGTAAAATCTATAAAAATCTTAGTTGAGAATATCCACCTAAACATTTCATCAAAGTTGCACAATCAATTCTCAATAAAAGAAATCGCTAAGATTTTTGTTAGATTGTCACGTGACCGGCATGGAAATATTCATCAATTCATATTTTTGGAGTCAACCCAAGAAGAGAAACGGAACTTAGCTTCATAATGTTAGAATGTTTGTAATAAATCCCTACAACAACAAAAAATTAAAAAAAATAAAAAAAATATTCTTTGCATAGTGCCTTCTAAATTATGTTGTAGTCACTGACAAATTAATAGAAATTTTGATGGTTTCTGTACTCGGAGGACTATTTTTGCAATTATAATGAACTACTGCTTCATTGTAAAGCTTGGAGACCAACTCTCTATTTCGACTATAAACCGGGTACCAATTATGCAATTTTCGAAATAAAAATTATAGATTGTTTTCTTGTTGCAATTTTGTGTATATGTTGCTAGTCGATACATGGAAAGTGAACTATTAGCAACATGTTTTATTTAAAATAGTAACAATACAACGTATTGACTCAACTTTTGCATAGCTGCCAGAGCCTGAAACATGACCATTTGAGAATCATTAGCATGTTATTTACGATATTCTTGGCATACATTGGGAACAAAGTCGTAAGATATTCTTATACCCAAATTTGCAAGGTAAATATCAAACCCTGAATGATTCAAGATTTTTTCGACGATAATATTCTTTTAAATACTCTCTGTTTATAGATAGAATAAATGTCTCTATTATTATCTTCAACTACAAAAGAGAAATCCATTCTTATGTTCTTTGATTTTAATAGACTAACAACTTGCTTCAATTCAACTAATTGAATTTAGAGTATTCTAGATTGAGTTTTAATATTGAGGAAAGAAAATTAGAAGCTTATATAACCCACTCATAATGCTTTTAAAAGAATTACGTGATAGGATTAGGTCTAATAAGCCTCGGGAGTAAATATTTATGTCTTAAAATATTCGTTTAAAGTCAAAAACAAGTCTTGAGTGTTTCTTTAGAGCATGTTCTAATGTTCAACCTACGAATTGACTTTCACCAAGTAATGAACTTGATGTGATCCATGATACGAGGGCAAGTTCGGGCAATGATTCATTGATCGTTAAAGAAAGGTTTATAACTAGGTCGCGAGCGAAACATGACAAAGAAGCAACTGGACTACTTACTCAAGTCACAGTGAACGAAACATTGATCATGGAAAGTAAATGGACAAATTTCATATTGGGTATGAGAAATTAAACGAAGTGGAGCAACTTGATTCAAGCAATGAGCAGAGAAGTTTGACAGGCCCCTTTACCGAGACCACTAAGGAGAAGTCTAGATGATCTATGTGACCACATATATTTACATTATGCGGCCGCATAGTATAACTTTGGTTGCGAATTTTTCAAATTTCGTACAATCTTCTATTTTAGTTAAAACTCTTGTATGGTATATTTTTTATATCTTTTAAGACTTAATTCTTTTTTTAACTAGGTTTTATGAGTTCCATATAAATAGAACTCATTCCATTCATTGTAAGGACACAAAATTCGGGAGATTTATTGCAAGGCATTATTGATTTATTCTTATTCTTCATCTAATTAATTTTGAACTTATCAAGATTATTTCTTATGGCGTTCAAACAAATCGAGTGAGATTATTG
This sequence comes from Fraxinus excelsior, assembly GCA_019097785.1. Classification (NCBI taxonomy): domain Eukaryota; kingdom Viridiplantae; phylum Streptophyta; class Magnoliopsida; order Lamiales; family Oleaceae; genus Fraxinus; species Fraxinus excelsior. The sequence goes on from CM032623.1 coordinate 35,170,975, forward strand.
AGTCTTGTAATCACGGGGTCAACATATTGTCAATGATTGTTTTGATTATTTGGTTCAATATTTCTTAATCAAATTTAAATATTGATTCTTGACTTTCTTGGATTTAAATCAATCTTGTGAGGGTCGTAACTACTATTGCTACTTGAGTTTGCATCAGTTGGTATTAGAGCAAGGCTCCAAAAATCAAGATTATATTTTTTTTTCTTTTGTTTGAGTCTTTTTTTTTTTTCATTTTCCGTGTTCTTCACGTTTTTCAATTTTTTGTCTACAATCCATAAAATTTCAAAACTTGTTTGTGTACTAATTTAACGTTCAAATTAGTTTTTGTTTCTTTTGTTGGTAACTAAGTTGAATTTCCGAGCTAAAATAAAATAAAATTCGGGAAAAAAATTGCCAACAGCGACATCCATTTTTTTCTCATTCTCTTTCTCATTTTTTTTTCTCTTTATTCATTTCAATCACACATTCTATCAATAAAATAATATTACACATAAACCCAAAAAATTTCCTTACTTTTTAACCACTTCCATCAATCACTATTCCAAATTAAATTCTTCTAAAACATGAGTGTCAAACACAACCTTATTTTAGTTATAAAAAAAAATTAAATTGAAAAGTGTCCATTTCAAATTTAAGGAACGCCTTCTTAAACGTTTTTCTTAGTATTTCATTCAAAGTGTCAATTCCTATTTCTCGAGTCAATTTGAATTGCGGAGAGAGTAACTATGCAACAGTCATATTATTGCTGAAAATGAAACTAAAAATTTCTCTCAAACAGGCCAATAAATATAAATCATTCCATTTGTTGTAAGGATACACACTTATTGAGAGATTTATTGCAAGACATTATTCCTTCCTTCTTGATCTTCATCCAATTAATTCTGAACTTATAAAGATTATTTCTTATAGCGTTCAAACAAAAAGAGTGATATTCTTGAGTCTTGTAATTGCGGGTCAACATATTGTCAGTGATTGTGTTGGTTCTTTGGTTCAATATTTTTGAATCAAACTCTAACATTGATTTTTGACTTTCTTAAGTTTGAATCAATTTTGTATGGGTTTCGTAACTACTATTACTACATGGGCTCCCATCAAAACTCATCTCTTAATTTTAATATGAAGTTTCCTGTTTCTGTGGAGTTGTTTGGATTTGGTGTGGTGTGTTTTGTGGAGACATGTCTTTATTGGTGAGATGATCAATTAGTTTTTGGCTTTTTGCAAGAGCTTAGGCTTGTTCACGCCATATGGGATAATTGGTTGGGGGTGAGTGTGAGTTTAATGAAGTTGTCAATATTTAGGAATAATTGAAGTCATGATGGAAAAGAAAGTAGTGGTGTGTCGAGCGCTCACAATAGCTCTGATATCAAGAGAGAAATATGAAAGAAGACAAGTATATTTTAAAGAAGTTATAATTATTTTATTTTATTGAGAACTTAAGGATGAGGAAATATAAGATGTTTATATTTATATACAATGAAAAGTAACAAATATACAAACAATTCTAGATCTAGTCATTACAAACAACTGCATGGAGTGTATTAAATCATTGAATTCAAAATATGGTAAAGTAGCTCCTGGGTGGGAAACGACTCCTTTGATCACAATCTTGGTTTGAATTTGTTGACATTTGAACTTCTTTATCCCCAACGTCGCTCCACTTCTATGGACAGTGTTGTGTGAGTTTACAACCTTATCACTTCGATAATCTTGGGTCACCTTATCACTCATACAATAGATGTTGTTGCTGAGCTATGATGTGCTAATACAAGGACTTCTTGATGGTTTCCATTTAAAAATTCATTAGTTAGTCAAAAGTAAAACATTTGATCCATTTTTTTAAAAGATAAAATAGATAACTCTATAATTTTCCACCTAAACAATTAAAAAATTAAATAAAAATAAACAAAAAAAAAATATCATTCATCTTCCTAAACCATCACATACGCTCTTGAGGAATCCCAAACCCTCATAATTCTCCAGTTCTTCATAAAAAATAAATATCGTGCAACACACCAAGTCTAAACAATTCTAAATTTATGAGTACTAGCATTAATTTTCATTTAAAAGTAAATACAGCAAAATAGATAGAATTGAATACATCAATTAACTCAAATTATATCATAATTTGCGGAGTTCATTAAAATCCTAGACAATTGCGTAAAAAAATTACATGATCTGAAATGATTTATTTATTTAAATTTCAAAAGGGTTCAAATAATCTTATTAGATTAGAAATAGAACGTTTAACTCGGACAATACTAAATCCATCTCGCCTCAAGTGGTCACCTCGCATCATCTGAAAATAAGGAGAGACAACGTGGAATGAGCTAATGCTCAGTAAGCAAACACTATGCATGTGCTTATGATATGCATATACATTACTTAAAATAAATAAATCATATATTACGTATTCCCTTTTCTTTAATTTCTTTAAAAACAATAACGTTAACATTGTGAGCTCAATTTAATGTACGTCTAGCCAATCAGAATTTAGTGGGCAACTATTATTTGGAATCTAATTCATTCTAGCGGTAGTGATGTAAAGTGGTTGACATTAATATTGAACATCGGTCGGTTACGCCGATCCTCCACGCCGATCCTCCACGCCTAATTTCCTACTAACACATTTCATGGTATAGACATAAACCTCGTAATAAAATTATTTGAGATACATATCTTTTTCAAAACATTCATTTACTCATTAACATTTGAAACTTTTTATCTCATGAAGTTTCATATATGTTTATAGATGAATTGTCATAAAAAAAAATATGTTTTGAGAAACATTTATGATATAAAATATAATAATCATATATCATGTTCATATAAGGGCAATATAAATAATATGTTTATACATTTAATCATGTGATGTACACATGAAAATAAGGTGATGTTTACTTACCTTGAGTCCTAACTATTTAATTCTCGAATGGCAAGTGGAGATGTCCCTATGTCAACGTGCCAAAATTCTAATTTATATCAATTATTTAGGAACTTTGTTGAAATCTACTTTTTAAAGATTAAGCCATAATATTGTTCTATTAACTTATTTTATTTATTTTTAGTATATTATTATAAAAATATGTATACACAAATTGACACGGGTTTAGATTTAAATTTACAATGATTTATGTACGAAAACACAAACCACATTTACATATACATACATACAAATACATATTACAATCATACTACATGTACATCTTTGTTTACATCATTTTTGATATCGTGTCATGTGACGATAAATGATTGGACAGTTAAAAAAAACACATTTTACCGCCTAACGCTTTTTAAAATACAATAATAGAATGTACACAAAGATGTACACTCAGCATACACAAATATATATGCCCATATGTGTGTGTGTGGGGGGTGGGTGGCGGGCATACATGCATACATACATATAAACATACTCAGAGACACACCCACATATACATATACATTAACGTATTCATACAGGAATCTAACCATCTATATGCATTGCACTAATAAATGTTGATTATACATATACACATGTGGTGAACAGTATATCTAATAATAGTTAAAGTTTAAGAAGAAAAAATTATAATTTGCAATCTTGCTTAATAATTTTATTGATCAAGAATTGAAGATTAAATAATACAACGAGATATGCAAAGAATAATCTGTACATCTGTTGGTTGGTTCCTAAAAAGGTGGACTGGTCTGGAATATTTCACAACAAATTGAGTGCTAGCACTAAAGGTATAACCATATCAATGAAGTAAGAAAAAGAGCTGCTGATGTAATGGTCCATCTGGTATATGAGTTGGCTGCTTTCTGCTGATGTAGATGGCAACTCAGCTAGGTAGTTAATTCAGTTAACACCTTCCCTCAAGCTGGAAGGTGCCAAGGTAACTCCCAACTTGTCTTTTAAGAAAAGAAATCTTGAGTGACTTAGTCCCTTAGTTAATCAATCAGCAATTTGATCTGAGGTAGGGACATATTTAACTTCCAGCTCTTTTGCAATGACCTTATCTCTGATGAAATGTATATCCAGCTATATATGTTTTGTCCTGGCATGATAAACAGGATTAGCAACCAAAGATCCAGCACTTATATTATGATTATCACACCAGATGATTGGTACTTTAGCTAGAGACAGTTCAAGCTCTTGAAACAACGATTGAATCCAAGCTATTTCTGATGCAGCTGAGGCAAGTGCTCTATACTTTGATTCAGTGCTTGAGCGAGCTACAACATGTTGTTTCTTGGAAGACCAGTTTACCAGATTATCACCCAAGTACACACGGTATCCAGACGTTGATCTTCTATCATCAAGGCATGAAGCCCAATCTGCATCTGAATAGCCATTCAAGATGAGTCTATCACTTCATTGAATCCAAAGTCCATGGTTCATTGTCCCTTTGAGGTACCTAAAAACTCTCTTCAGTGCTTGCCAGTGAGACGAGGTTGGATTTTGCAAGAATTGACTTAAGTTATTCACAGCAAAAGTAATATATGGCCTGGTATATTGAAGATACTATAAACCACCTACTGCACTCCTGTAAGCTGTTAGATTTCTCAATGGCTCACCTTCAGTTTTAGACATGGATTTACTAGCAGGAATAGGCGTAACATAGGGTTTGACATTTTGCAATTCGAATCTTTCAAGCAAATCAGCAATGTATTTGGTTTGAGTAAGGTGGATTCCAGAGTGATGCCATAGTACCTCAACTCCAAGGAAGTGATGCAGCCTTCCTATGTCTTTTAGTGCAAATTTTCTGTTCAAATTCACTATGAACTCCTGTAGCAAATCACTGTCATTGCATGTGATCACAATGTCATCAGTGATCACAATGTCATCAGTGATCACAATGTCATCAACATAAATCAATGCAAAGATTATTTGATTTTCATTCTTGAAGTAAAAAAGTAAGGTATCAGCCACTGATTGCTTGAATTTCCAGCTTAAGAATGCAGTTTTCAATTTCTCATTCCAAACTTTAGGTGCCTGTTTCAATCCATATAGTGCTTTGTTTAGTTTACAAACATGATCAGGCCTTGATTTATCAATAAATCACTCTGGCTAATTCATGAAGACATTTTCCTCAAGCTCTCCATTGAGAAAAGCATTGTTGATGTTGACTTGCTTAATCATCCAGTCCTTTGTGATAGCTAAGGTAAGTATTATTCTGATGGTTGAAGTCTTGATGACAGGGTTGAAAGTTTCACAGAAGTCAACACCTGGAGTTTGATGGAATCATTTAGCTACGAGCCTGGCTTTAAACCTTTGCACTGAGCCATCTGTGTTGTGTTTAAGCCTAAAACCCCATATGTTGCCTACAATATTAAGAGCTGGTGAAGGAGGCACAAGTTCCTAAGTTTTGGCTTTTGTCAAAGCACTGAACTCCTCTTCCATAGCCTTCTTCCAATTATCATTCATTAAGGCTTCAGTCACACTCGTAGGTTCTGATAGATTTTCAGTATGTTCCAATATAGGCCTTTGGTTTGAATACTCCAGCCTTTGCTCTAGTAATCATTGGATGTCCAGCTTGATTTTCTACTCCAAGTTGATGCACTCCTTCAATTCTGTTACTATCTGATTGCACAGGTGCTTCACTCAGCTGTAGTAAATTCGGTTCAAGTAATGCAGGTTCTGTTATAGCATTGCCTTAAAAGTTACCAGAATCATCATCATGTTGAAAATTGTCATACTGAATGTCATTCGAGTCAGAAGACAGTTGGTGTTCAACAAGAGCAGCTTCAAAATGACTAGTACCAGCAGGAATTGGAGTAGAGATTATTTTGTTTGACTCAATTGGAAATTGAAAAGAGGATACAATTGTTTCTGACATAACTGGTTCTGATTGAGTTTTGGTAGAAGTTATTGATTCGAAGGGAAAATCTAACTCATTAAATATGACATGTCCTGAAATATACACTCTTCCAGTTTGACTCAATCACTTGTAGCCTTTGTGAGATTCGCTATAACCAATAAAGGTGCAATTGAACTTATGGTTCTGATAGGGTCTTAGACATGGATAGCATGCATAGCCAAAAACTTTCAAAGCTTGATAATTCGGTTCCTTGTTGAATAGAACCTGATAGGGTGATTTTCCTTTAAGAGTAGGTGTTGGCAATCTATTTATAAGATAGGTAAAAGTTTGAAACGCTTCCCACCAAAGTCTTAGAGGCAGTTTGGCTTGAGCTAATAATGTAAGGCCAGTCTCAGTAACATGTCTATGCTTTCTTTCTACCCTACCATTTTGAGCTGAAGTATACGGACATTGGTGTCTAAATTAAATTCCTTCTTAATTTAGAAATTTAGAGAAGGTCCTATATTCACCACCCCAATCAGCCTGCAAAGTCTTTATTTTACTAGACAGTTTATTTTCAACAAGTCTTTTGAACTGAATAAATATGTTCAATGCTTCTGATTTCTGTTTTAATGGATAAATCCATGTATATCTGCTAAAGTCATCAATAAAGGATATGTAGTACTTGAAGCCTGAAGTTGAAATGATGGGAGCTTGTCCCCAAATATCTGTAAAAACAAGATCTAATGGTCCTTTGGCATGTGATGAAGACAAAGAAAAAGGTAGTAAGTGAGATTTTCCAAGTTGACAAACACTACAAAAAGATCTTATATCATTCTCTTTAGTTTTGAGATTACAGGATTTGAGAACCTTGGTCATAACTTGGTTATAAGGATGACCAAGCCTCTTATACCATACATCACTTGTGGAATTTAAAGACTCTTGACTAAGGACACTAGAAAACAGACTGCAGAAAGGTTTATTTGAGAGGACTGACTCTTGAGTTGAGCTCTTGGCAGTTTGACGGGAAAAGTCCAGCTGGAATAGTTCCTCTTTAAGCTTCCCTTACATGATCACCTCCTTCGTTGACTGGTCCTTAACAAAACAGCAGTCAGGGTGAAACTCCATATAAACATCATTATCAGAGGTCAGTTTAGAAACACGTATGAGGTTTTTCTTAATCTCAGGTACATGAAGAAGTTTATCTAGAAACAGAACTTTATCATTCAAAACTTGAAAACGAGTGGTACCAAAGTGAGAGATGTTCAACTTACTTCCATCTCCTACCACGATTTTTTCCTTGCCAGCATATTCATTGACTGTGGTGAGGTTTCCTTTGTCCGCTGTTATGTGATTACTGGCTCCAGAGTCTGTATACCACGCTAGATCATTAACAATGTTGGGGGATGCAATCAATGCTGTAGGTAAGGTGTTGTAGTTAACTTTCTGGATTGGTGGTACTCCAGTATACCTATCATCATATCTGAAGTTACATATATTGGCCTTGTCACCCATCTTTCCACAGACTTGACAAGTAGGTAATCTGTCACTGCCACCATATGAATTGTTTGCTCTGTTTCTTCTACATCTATTGCTGCTAGAATTGGTATATCTGCCTCCAAAGTTTGGTCGATAGGATCTGAAGCCATGATGATTTGATCCAGACCTCTGAGTGTAAGGAGCTGAGATCTGATTGATATTGATTTCGGTTATGTCATTTCTCAAAGAATTGAGGTGTTCCAGCCTACTTTCGTGGGTCATAAGTGTAGATTGAAGCTCTCCCCAAGATATGTGTTCTATGCTATTAATTTGGACAACAATGGGAGTGTACTCATCATCTAAACCTACCGGAACCTGAGTGACAAAATCTGAATGAGTCACATCTTTCCCAGCAATCTCCAAGTTGTCAGCAAGTTGCTTAACTTTGTTAAGATATTGATCAACACTCAATGCACCCTTCCTTGATTTCTGCAATTCACCAGTAATGAAGGTGATTCTGGACCGGTTTAGACTTCATAACTTTCTTCAATAGCTGTCCAAAGCTCTCTTGAATTTGCAGCACCCATTACTCAAATTGCAATGTCTGGAGTCATAGAGGAATATAGCTAGCCCATAAGCAGCTGATCTATTGACATCCATTAGCTATGTTCAGGGTTTTTGGTCATCTCAATGGCAGTACATGTTTCACCAGTTACTTAGCTGCCAATAAACTCCTAAGGACACGTCTTTGTCCCTAGAATAAAACCCTCCAGATTGTAACCTCGTATGATTGGTAGTATCATATTTTTCCACAGCAAGAAGTTGTTCTTGTCCAGCTTGACAGAGACAACTTGAATGAGATTTACACCGAAAGGCGAGATGCTGTTAATTCCCAGCTGAGGAGTAGTGGTGCTACTAGAGACTGAAGTAGGTACTGCAGTTGGATTAGCATTGTGAGGGGTGTTTATGTCATCTGCCATTGATAAAGCTCTGATACCAAGTTAAAGTTTAAGAAGAAAAAATTATAATTTGCAATCTTGCTTAATAACTTTATTGATCAAGAACTGAAGATTAAATAATACAACGAGATATGCAAAGAATAATCTAGAATGTACATCTATCTATTTGTTGGTTCCTAAAAATGTGGATCTGGTCTGGAATATTTCACAACAAATTGAGTGCTAGCACTAAAGGTATAACCGTATCGATGAAGCAAGAAAAAGAGCTGCTGATGTAATGGTCCATCTGGTATATGAGTTGGCTGCTTTCTGCTGATGTAGATGGCAACTCAGCTAGATAGTTAATTCAGTTAACAATCATGATTGAGAAATACTATTTTTATACTATCAATTGAAATATCATAATTATTTTTGAAAGCAAACTTCAAAAATAGAGTAAAAGAAAATTATTAAATACCTAACAATAAATTCTTCAAATTCAACAGAGAAGTCACAGAAGGAGTGATTTTGATATGACTGAGTAAATTATTATATGTAAGGAGGTGAGTAAATAAGTAAAATCCTTGATTTCAAACCTAATGGGCCATCGATTAAGAAAGTGTAGGTTAGGACCAATCAATATGGGATAAGTGGAAGGAAACAAAAACGTTTTGTCTGAATATTTTCTTATGATTGATCAATCCAAGTTTCTCATCATTTGAATTGAACTCAGCCAAACACCATGGTGCCCCTAGCAATGTACATCCGGTGCCAAAAAAAAATCATTCAAATTCTATTTGATCCGTGTTGTACATAAAAAAATCCAACACGATACACTTCTTGTTTCAACAAATTATACTACAATTAAAGACAAGATTTATATGCCTAGTTCGATAACAGATGGAAGTAAAGAAAAATAGTGGCGGTTTTCATCGCTTTTCGGGCTCTCTTTAGATCCGAAGCTGAGAAATCGGACTCGAATTTTGGTCTGATTACAATTATGGTGTTGCGTGTGTTGCATATCCCCCTTTGTGGTTTACTAACAGTCTTCCTATCCAATGGTAAAAGTAATTTTGCACGCATTCCCTTGACAAGTGTGAAGAGATCATTTGCCCTTTTAAAATTTGTTAAACGTTTAACTTTTGATCGACTGACAGAATTTCAGATAAAAATCATATTGAGGTCCTTTGGACGCATTTATTATTTTGGGTGTAGTTGTTATGAAATAGTAGTAGTTTTACTTCAACATAATAGTAGTTTCGCTCTTTTAAAAGTATGGGATTGCTATGCACATTTTGTTTAAGGCTTGGTACCTCCCTTGCAAATTTTCCTTTATATATATATATATATATATATATATATATTTTTTTTTTTTTTTTTTTTTTTTTTTTTTCCCAACAAAATTTGAGAGAAATTTGTCCATATATGAGGAAATAAATATTATTATCTTCTGGTAGCAATAAATCGTCCATTGTAAATGCTATTTAATTTTGTTGCAGATTAGCTCCACTTGCTTTTTATAAGAATGCTACGCTAAGGTCCCTCTCCATAATACCACGAGAAAAATTATTACCTTACAACTGTGAAAAGGATGTGACAATAATTTTATATATAGAATTTAGAGGACACGATTAAACATTGACAATTATATAGACAAGGGAAAATTGCAGCTGAAATCTCCAACTTTTTATTGCCTTGATCTCGGGCCCAAGGCAATAGAAAAATTAATAATGTAATTCGATTATTTCGCATACCAATGTGAATGGATTATAATGAGAGAAAATTACCTAAAACCTTTTTTGTCAAGATTAAAATTCAAAAATAAGGAGATAAAGTTTACAATTCAAAAATCAAGTGGTAAATAAGATTATCTATTGCCTTGGGCCTCGAGATAAATAAAAATAAATAAATAAATAAGGCGCCCATATGTGCTTATAGTAGGGCTGTAAGCAAAAACCGCCAAACCGGAAAATCGAACCGAAACCGCATTTTAGAAACCGTCGGTTTGGTGCCACGTGGACCCGTCAACAAAATGGTTTTGAACCAAACCAAACCGGTCAAAATCGGTTTGGTTTAGGTTTGAGAATTTTATTTGCGGTTTAAAACCAAACCGGACCGGTGAAAAAATATATAAAAATAAAAAAATAAAAATAATGATTTTTTTTTTTTGAAAATTCATCCAAATATGCAAAATTCAATAGTTTTGTCATTTGTATATATTTTTGTTAATTTATAATTTTCTATTACATATATATAATAATTACCAAATAATCCTAATTTATATCTAATAATCTCGAGACTAACATAATCTATCAAAAACTATTTTCCTCTTTAGAATTCAAATTTCTACAATTACTTCTGAGTCTGCATTCTCAAATGGAGGTCATATACTTGATTCCTTTAGGAGTTTATTAGGTGTAAGGATAGTTGATGCTTGTATATGCGGAAAGAATTGGTTGCAAACTAAGAATGAACCTATAGTATTGTGCCAGTATTTTGATGAAATAGAAGCATTTGATGATTCAATGAAAGTTGTGGCAGGTGGTTTATATTTTGTATTGCCATATTTTTAAAGATTCTCTTATCTATCTAGTATCCAATACTATGATGATATAACGAATACATTTGTTTGATAATGGAGACTATGAATCATGTGCGACAACAATTGGTATTTGAGTATATGTGAGAAACTGAATTGGTAACAAAATACAACGGTAGGCTTGTGTAATTGTTATGTTTAGATATTATAAACAATTGATTTATTATTATGGCTGGTTATTCTCTCTGTCTAATCAGTAGTTTTATTTTTCAGATATGATGATCACGAGATCTTGTTGAACATCATTATATTTTTTGGATTTTATATTTAGTTTAATAGACTTATATTGTAACGTTATCGTAACGTCTTAGCCTAAAATGGCAAACAAAAAATTATATTTTAGTTTATTGTGATTTCACTTTGATTTAATTGATATTTAAATTTGTAGTAGATATATTTAATTTGTTTTAGATTTATTGTTAGTAAGATATAAATATATATTGAATTCAATAAATTAATGTCATAAAAGTAGACGGACAAAAAAATATACGGTGAAACCGGTGGTTTAAAACCGGACCAAACCATTAGGTTTAGGTTTGAGTTTTTTTCAAACCGTTCAAAATGGTTTGGTTTAGGTTTGAGTTTTTCTCAAACCGGTTTAAACGGTTTGGTTTGAAGATTTGTCAAAAACCGCAAAAACCGGACCGCTTACACCCCTAGCTTATACCAGCAAGTTAGCAACATGCAAGGTTCAAGCAAATTCTCTTTTTCAGGTTCCTTTTTAATTTCTATCTTAGGGTCTTCTTTTTCAATATTGTTTTTATATCTTGAATTTATACTTGATGCTCAGGTTCTTGTTCTTTACTTCTTGTTTCTGTGAATCAAGGGTTTGTTATGTTTAATTATATTATTCAAGCAATTTTTTTGAATTCCGCAAGACTACCAAATAAATAGTTGTTATGCTCTATTTTATAGAATTTGGGCTTCTCTTTTCAATTAATCTTAATAGTGATTTACTCACAAATCAAAGGAAGAAAATAATTCCAGAAAGCAGCAAAACAACATTTATGGGGCGATGGCCATGGCTCATAAGATTTGACCATGGGTGAATTGAGCATTTTAGTTCAGTTAGGGCAGAGACCGTTGACCATCAACAATCGTAATAGCCGAGAATATAATTTAATACATATGTAAATACACTAAAACATGAAAAGTATATACATTTTGAAAATATAATTCAATGCAGCCCAAAATACAAAATCTCTAACTAGCCAATTTTTTTTTATAAAATAAGCAACAGTATATACAAAACTAACCATTTAGGGTGAGGAGCCTCGCTTACTTTTGTGGCGTATCTGGATTCACTTTCACACATTTTGCCTTTTTAAACACCTCCAAATCCAATTCACTTAGCTGTCGAACCCCACAAGCCCATTAACAGAAGATCAACACAAAAAGTGCAAAAAATTGGATAAATTTCAACCAAATGAAAGTTCAATTATTTACTTTAGTGGCAGCAAGTGGCTCCAACAAGTCCCAAACCCGTTTTCGAATAACCCATTTCCACGCCTTTGGGTCGTCCTCAATTTGGACCTCTTTTGAAGATTTCTTCGCCATGGAGTTTCGTGCCTCTGCGTCTAGCTTCAACCCCTCCACCTCGTAAGCTTCGTCGTTGAACACGATGTCGTTTTTGCTATTGGTAACAAAATTTTCCCAAACAATGTATTGGGCCCATTCATTGGACCTTTTTTTTTTTTTTAAAAAGGCCCAAATAATAAGAAAGGAAAAAAACTTCAGGCCCATTGGCCCAGCGACCCAATCTTAGCAGGCCGGCAGGCGTCTTCTTCATTTCTTCTCAGCGGACAGCGGCTAACTTGAAACTCCCACCGGATCCAGCATGGGCGGCCACGGGGGCTAGCTGATGTTGGGTCCGCCCCTGGCTTTGATACAGAAATTGTGTTTACATCATTCCGTAAAATATGAAAATGATATAGATGATAGATTATTTATTACTCCAATAATGCTCTTTTTTCTCTAGTGATTTATATGACTTATAATTCAAATGATGTGTTCTTCACATTGAAATTTTCCTATGCTCTATTTTTCAAATAAATAGTTCATATGGTCTATTTACTATAAACACAAGGTTCTCTGTTTTATCCATCTGGTATAAAAATAATACAATTATTTGATTATGAATTAGAATTGCAGTAAAGTTTCGTTTTAATATAAAAATGTTATTTATTTAAGGTTTTCATAATAATTAGTCACCTAGGACCTCTAAATTCTCGGGCCCGGCTCTGGAATAATGTATAGTGCATCTATAATTATCTTTTATTTATATATATAGAAGTAAAAAGAATCCAATACACATACTAGGTATAAGCAACGTGCAATGCACGTTTGCTTAGTTTATATTTAATAGTTTTGTTTAAGAATTAATTTGTTATTAATAAAGATGTAATTTTTTTGGTTAATTAAATAATTAATGATGTAATGTTTATGTAATTGATAAATAATTAAATAAAGTGCTTCTCTCTGTCATTTCCAACTCAAAATCACAAACAGAAAACTCAAGGTATGTTAAGGGATAAGAAGATGAGTTTATTTAGGCTCCATTTGATTCTCATTAATATAGAATGAGAATGAAAAATATAGCCGTTATTGGACCCCACACAAGAGATAGAAATTCAAAATTGATAGATTGATGTGATGGATAACGGTCATATTTTTCATTTTTATGGGTTTTTAATGAGAAACAAACGGAGGCTTAAACTTTTTGCATGATTTAAGTCTTTACTCTTTTTTAAGTAATAAGACAATTCATTTTATCGCTAAAGTATGATATGTATTACGATAATATATGTATATCATGTGTTAGACTTAGTATTGGTAAGTGACGGGTAAATTTTCGAGAACGAAAATATTTTAAGGGGGTGAGAATGTAATACCCCAAAATTTTCATAAAATATAATTCAATTTTTATATACTATATTTTAATATTTTGAAAGTTAGGGACTAAATGATACATTTATCAAATTATATTTTATTTGTGTCAAATATTTAGATATTGATGGAGTTATCGTAAATATATGAATATTGGTCTCGTTGGATAAATCGTAATTAGATACATAAATCAGATTCGAGAAAAAGTCGATTCGGATAAGTTAGCTCCAAGATATTTTAGTTTGAAGAAATTATCAAAAGCTAATTTATTATTATTATTATTATTTAATTATAATTTTGAAAGTAGGTGGGGTGAAAAAAAAAATTCCGTTAAAAACAAGAAATTCCGTTAGTTTTTCCGTTAAATCAAGAAATTCCGTTAGTTTTTCCGTTAAACCAACAAATTCCGTTAAATAGGCACTTTTTATATATAGAAAGATATATATATATATATTACTTGTAATATTATTTTCGAGCCCAAATAGGGTTACTCTTACAAAATTGGAAACTAAAAAAATAAATAAAATGAAGCAATAAGTAAGCCAACGGTCAAATTGATGTGTTGTTTGGCCCCCATTATTTTCCATTTTAATATTTGGAATAATTATTATTTTTTAAGAATGAGTGGTTGAAAAAAAAATTTGAATTTACTGCAACATTATTTTATTAGAACATGTGTGGTCGATAAGAAGAGAGAGAGAGAAGAATAAATTATAATTTTAATGCTTGCATAATTGATGTGTCGACGTGTCGTGAAAGTAGAAAGATTTTGCTACGGAGGACGACTATCTTTATTGGACTAGACAGTGTTTAATCCTCATGAATTGACATTGGGAAAGAAGAAGAATGAATTATGAAGTTGTACATTTCTTGTTGACATCAGGATTGACATTCTCCTCGTGTGTAGGAACTTTGGTCATTGATTGTGTTTCGAGTGGAAAATCGGGCATCGCTAACAATTAAAGAAAAATTCAAACGATTGTGTAAGGAACATACCTCTTGAGACAAAGTCTCAAAAAGGGGTGTTTTATTGAAGATTTACAATGAGTGAGAAAACGAAATGCCTCTACGGGGCGCAAGCACACAGAACAATTGAATGTTAAATACAATGAAATTAAAGATAATGAAAATTATATAATCTCTGTTCGAGAATTTTTTATTCGAGATCCTTTTTTTCTATGCCTTCTCCTCATTTTTATACTCTCCGGACAGTTGTTGTAGAACCGTCTGAAATTGCTGGTCGTCCTATAACTATCCACATTCTTCATCATGGCTGACTTGTCGTAGAAATTCCGTTTCTAACTGACGTCGCCTCCACCTTTGAACTGCTAATAATGTACTCGCCCAATATTTAGGCGTCTTATAGGCTTGGGCGATGAGGGGCCTCTATTACACAGCTCTATCTTAGGCCTTTTACATGGACCTCCTCACTTTTTGGGCCATATTTTTATGTCGTCAACAATTACTCCCCAATATGGCAGTATTAATATCGATTATTAATCGTATGCCATATTCATTCTTTGTACCTTCCCACAATACTTAAATTTCTAAGGAAAAGGGGAAGAATCTCAGTCATAATTTTACTTGGCGGTGTCCTTATATATTCCATCAAGTGAAATATAATGTCATTCTCACAAATCAAGGATACACTATTTCTTCCCGCCATTACACCTACAATTGTATATTCACACTTTTGTGAAATTACTATTCATTTCCTTACTTCTTTCAAGCATCTACACTCTACCATCTTTCAGAAACTCGTGATAAATGGCGACGTCAGATAGCTCATTTAGTTTTGAAGATTATTGAGAACTTCTCACCAAACCCTACATAACTCCAACTTTCATGTCGTCATCAAACTCTAGTCTTAATGATTTTTATTTGGGCTCATCATTTAATGATGCTGATTCTATAGGGCAAGCTGCGGTGGGCCAGTTGTTTCCCTACACTCAAGATCCCCATTTTCTGAATCTCTTTCCATTAAAGCCAATCCAGGAAAAAGGTATTCGTACTTGGCCCAAATCTGATGCCACTTTTCATTTTTGGCGTGCACATATGATAAAGGATGGCCCCACTAAAGCAATTTTTTATCGTGCTAAAATTTTTGATTTGTTAGAAATCGCACTTCACCCTCTAACTTTTGACTCTATGTTTTTTCCCATTGCTCTGAGCTTCTGGTCTTCTGAGTATAATGCATTCATTTTTCCCCTTGGCGCAATATCTATTACTTTAAGAGATGTTGGGGCTTTAGTTAACCTTCCGCATTCGGACGACACCATCTCTCCTAATATTATGGTCACTGGTGCTGCCCCAAAATTTGACAAGAAACTCACCAACTCTTATTCGGCTATGCAGAAAATTTATAAAATCACTACCACTGGACCTACCCAGGCTGAGCGTGTAGCCTTCCTTCAAGTGTGGCTATGTAAATATGTTCTGTGTGTGCCCAACATGAAGCCTTCTATGTCTTACTTACCTATGGCACACGAACTAGCTCGTGGTAGGCCCCTGAACCTTTGTTTGCTTTTCCTAGCTACCTTTTATAGAGGCATGGCTTCCCTTCAATCTCAGCTGTGAAATGGTGCATCTCCTACTAGTAGTGGGCCTCTATGGCTTGCTCAATTGTGGTTGAGAGCATATTTTCCACAGCTGGTGTTTTCCCAACTCCTCCTAGATCGATTAGCTGTTACGGGCTATTTGTCAATCAAGTAAGCCATGTGAGAATGTCCAGTAGGGAGGTTTTTGCACTCTTTTATACTTTAGACTCAATTCCTTCTTTCTCCCCTTTCTTTGTTAATCAAGTCCCTATTTATGTACAGCCTCCCTCCACCATGACTAATACGAGTGATGTTTTGTCTGTTTAGGTTCAATTTCTGACTGGGAGGGAACTCTTCCATGATATCTTGACTAGCACCAACGCCAAGGCTGGGGTTGAGATATATGCTCCCCATTTCTTTACTTTCCAATTGGGTTTTGGCCAAACTTGGCATGTTCCTTTGTGCTTCTCCAAGAATTTGACAGACCGTTTTCATACCATTACTAAAACGGAGGCACATGCCATTGATGCTCGTAATGTTGCTTTGACCCAAGGTTTTTTTATGGCTCCTTTTAATCCTACTTCTGTCACGCATCCTCTGTTTGCTCGACTCTAGCTGGTTGTGAAGCACAGGTTGTTTGCAACTGATGTTAATCACGGCTTCCACTTGCTGGAGAGTCCTGGAGCATCTTCTGTTTCTCATGTTCATGCTATTCTTCCACCTTCCAAGAATCTCATTTCTCCCTCACGGCCTTCTCAAGTTTGCGTTAAACATTCTGCAACCAATCCTACTCCGTCCGGTTCTTCTTTTGTTCCAACTGACACCAACCAGGATACCCTCAGTCGTAAAAAGCCAGCTTCTGCCAAGTCTGCCTGATGATGATGATGTTTCCCTTATAGTCAAAAGGAAGGTATTAGATTTTGCGCCTTCATGTAAAGCTTATTCACTCATAGAGATCCTTCGCAAGTTAATATGTTGATTGGACTGTGCAGAAAAGTGTTGTTTCTCCTTTGAAGGCCCAGCCGTTCTCTGATCTTGCCTTTCCAACTTCTACTAAGGTTTCTTCTTCTAAGTCGTTTGGAGAAGGGACTCTTGCTTCCAGTCAAGTTGGAGAAATTCCACTTTCCCAAGACGTTGACCCCCCCCCCCTCGCGCACGTTGAACCAGTAGGTAATGCAGAGTATAGGGTCTCTTCCTTTGTCTATATTGCTGAATTATGACTCATCGCAGCTTTATTTTTTGCAGGAAGCCTTGTAGATTTGCCCGTGGCGGGAGAAATAGCTAGTTTGGGTAAATGAAAATCTCCTCGAGTGGTTGGAGCGTCGGATGATGTGCCCCAGGCTACCCAAACTGTCGACATGATATTCTTTGCTTCGTTTTTTATCTTTAACTTGTGCACTGTAGTGGGATCACTGACTGCTTGCCTTTTCTTTGTAGGAAGCTGACTCCATTTTACGCTCTATCCAAGGCGTTCTTACCTCCTGGGAGCAAGCGAAAACAAGCATGACTTCTTGCTCCTCTTCAGCTAGCCATCCTGCTACCTCCACAAAAGAAAATATGGAGACTCTTAGGCAATCCTTACTTGAATATGTTGCCTTCATAGACATGGATGTCCACAGAACAAGTGTTTCTGGCCAGAAGGATAAGTTTGAGTAGTTGAGTGCCAAAATGGCTTGCACGCTTGAGCTTCCTTCGCTCGCTATTTCAGCTGATTTAAGACTGGCATTAAAGATCACTCATTCAGAAATTAGCTCATTGATGGCTAGGAACATCGAATTGAAAGTTGAACAAGTACAGTATCTTCGTGCTTTCAATGAGAATGCATCTCTGTTTCAAGAGCTCGAGAAGACCAAGGTCCATTTGAACGAACTTTCTTCTAAAGTAATGGTTGAAGATTCCTTGATGACAAAGTTGGTTGCGGAGATGAAGGAACTTCAAGCCAGAATGGATGACTGCAGGGTCAGGCTGGCTGCAAAGAAACGTACTACTGCTCAAGAGATTGAATGGCACAAGTCCTTGCTTGAGCGTTACACTAAGTTAAAGGTTGATGAGCATTATATAATCGCTCTATCCAATGCCTCCAATAAGCAGGGCGATAAGTGGGGAAAGCTTAGAGAAAAGATGCGCTCTATGTGGGGCAAGTTGTAATTATGACATTAATCATTGACACTCTTTTGTAGGACGTTTTCGTCCTATACTTTGTCCTTGTAATCGTGGGTGGCAGTCTAATAGCATCCATTTTTATTAATGAAGTAATATTCTCTTCGCCTATGTGACAATTTTCCGTATGTACTCTGAGATGGCATAATTGACGTATTTTGTCCTCGTCAATATTTTTCGTTTTAATGACTAACCTCGTACCCCGTCCTTGTGTATTTCTTTTAGCGTACTTTTATGTAGAGTAAAACTCTTGACTTTCTGGCATCTCTTCGAAATTTGTTTTCCTTCAATTTTAATTACTGCACATCTAGTTATTCGTATTCTGTGTTTTCGCATTCAGGCCTCTATAAAACTGTATATTTGTTATGTGTTCACTATCTTCACCCTTATTCTCTAGCAAATCATTCTCCTGCTATTCTCCACAATATCAAAATGATGGATCTTCTGTACCCAGGAGATCAGTTGCTTTCTTTTGTGATAATCCTTTCTTTTCCTAAGTTTGTTATCGGTTGTTAATATGTCCTTTGGTGTGGGAGGTATATGAAATGTTCTCGGGTCAATGAATGTCTTCTCAGCACCTTTTCTAGTCATGATTTCCAATGGGAGATCTGTATGCGAGAACAATGACTTGTTGATGACGTTTTTTGCCCACAATTGCTTGTTAAGAGTGCTTCTCAGCCTCTTTTCCTGTCACTGCAGCAATGCATTTAGGAAGGCGAGGAAGGTCGGTTTCTCTCTTTCTGTTGCATTTGGTAGGAAAAATGATTATTGTCTGCTTCCAGTTGCGGCTAATCGTATTTTGACTATTTTGTCTCTCTGTGTTTGTAAGAAACGTTATTGAGAAACATCTAGGAGTGTGAGGAAGGCCAGTTTACCTTTTCCTGTTGTAGTTGATAGAAGAAGAATAATAGCCTGCTTTGGACTGCGGCTTATGTAATATTTTGTTTATTTTTGTCTCTTTTGATTTGTAATAAACATTTGATAATAAGAGATCTTATTCGAACATATTTCGTTCTTTGTTTACTCGAATGTAATCGTCCACTTTACTTTTATGATGCGTGCCTATATTTGTTCATTTTTCCATATGAAAAGAACATACTTTTTTAAGTATTTACCATTAATGAATCTTACATGCTTCGTACCGTCTAAATCCTCTAAGTGGTGAGCTCCATTAGGCAATACGTTTTTACCCTACATGGTCCCTCCCAATTGAGCGACCACTTGCCATACTTCGGATCTTTATTATCCAAAGGGAGTATTGTTTTCCACACCAAATCGTTCAAGCTAAAGGATTTGGCTACGACTTTTTTGTTATAAAACTTAGCCATCTTTCATTTTTGGACCTGCAGTCTATCTAGGACATCAATCTTAATTCGTCCACTCTAACAGACTTTGGTTTAATGATTCTGCATAATCGACATCACTTAGATTGTTTTGCAAACTTACTTTGATTGATTGCACATTGATTTCCATAGGCAATACTGCTTCTGATCTATAGGTAAGTTGAAAATGAGTTACTTGGGTACTTGAACGTGGTGACGTCCTCTAGGCCCATAAAGCTTTATTTAAACATTCGTGCCAACTTCTAGCGTTTTCATCTATCATTTTTCTTATAATATTTTTCAGAATCTTATTGCAAGAGTCTATCTGTCCGTTTGATTGAGCATAATAAGGTGTGGAGTTCACTAGTTTAACTCCAAATTCGCTCAAGAATTCCTTCAATTGATCTCCATTTAAAGAAGTTTCGTGATCCATCATTAAAGTTTGCAGTATCCCAAACTTATAGATGATATGATCGCGAATAAAGTCTATAATGCTCTTCTGCGAGATCTCTCTTAAAGGTATAGCTTCCACCCACTTAGTGAAGAAATCTGTTGCAACTATTATGAATGTATGTTACTTAGGCGACGGGGGATAAATCTTCCCTATTAGATCTATCGTCCAGCCTTTAAACGGCTAAGGCTTAATAATAGATGACATTTCTCTTGTGGCGCCTTCTGTATTGGGCCATGCCTTTGGTATGCTAAACAACTCTTTGCATATTGAACGCATGATTCTCCCATATTGGGCCAAAAATATCCACCCCTAATGATCAACCGCCTCATTCTTTGGCCAGCCTGATGGGCTCCATCCGTTTCACATATCCTTTCATGTAGTTCAGTCATGATTACTTTGGCTTCTTGCAGACTCACGCATTTCAGCAACACACCGTCTGGACGTTTCTTAAATAATTCATCATCTATTATTGCGTAATTCAATGAACGTAGTTTCATTTTCCTGTTTTCTTCTTTGTTGGGTTCATTTAAAAATATTCTTATTTCTTGCCTCCAATCCATTGCCTCTCCATCTTCTATGTAGTGAATGTTGATCTTCCTCGCCCTCTTTTGTGCTACAGGCAAGATTACCCCATACTCGTAAGTGGATTCTACATTTAGCACCTTTGAGTAACCCAAAGCCATTTGGGCTAGCTAGTTTTCCAAATCATTATACATCATGCTAACATATTGAAGCTCCACTTGATCAAATTCCTATAATAACTCTTGGGCGATTTCGTACTGATTTATGACAGAGTGACTTTGGTATTTAAAATTAGCAATTAATTGGTAAATTACCAAATAGGAATCGCATCTAACAATTACATTCTTTACTCATAATTCTAGTAACAATTCCAATCCTACAATCAGAGCTTTATACTCAGCCTGATTATTGGTGTACATTCTATCCAGCATAAAGGCGAATTTATAATAAACCCCTAAATGATTTATTAGAACGACTCATGCCCTTGCCCCCCGGAAGTTTTTGACCCATCAAAGTATAACACCTAAGGTCTTAACTCGAATGAATTCACTTCTGTTTCAACTTTTTTGGGCATATCAAGGCATGGATGATCGGCCAAGAAGTTAGTCAATGCTTGATTGTTAACTGCCTTTTGTTGTATATGTTGAATTTCAAATTTTGATAGTGCCAAAGTCCAAAGGTCTATCCTCTGATGTAAAATGGGGCAAGAAAACATAAACTTAACTAGATTAATATTAGAAATTAAGTAAACAGTCATAAGCCATAAATAGGCCTTCAGTTTTATACATGTGAAGTACAAAGCCAAACATAATTTTTCAATTGCAGAATAATTACATTCACATTTTGTTAACTGTCTACTCAAATAATAAATCGCCATTTCTTCACCAAACTAATCTTCCTGCGCAACCATTCCGGCTATTGATTTTTGTTCCGACAATACGTACACCTTCATTGGCTGTCCTTGAATAGGTGATACCAACACTGGAGGACTTGACAAATATGACTTATCAAAAGCCTTTTGATGTTCTTCCTTTCAGACGAACTCGTCCTATTTTTTCAGCTTTAAGAGAGGCGAAAAAACTTTTGTTCGCCCTGCACAGTTAGAAATAAAACGTCTTAAGAGATTTATTTGGCCTAAGAACCTTTGCAGTTCTTTTTTGTTACTAGGTGGTTTAGCCTCCAGAATGGCCTTTGCTTTGTTTTGATCGAGTTCGATCCCTCTTTTGTATACTAAAAATCCAAGAAAATTCCCTATATTTACACCAAATGCACATTTTAAAGGATTCAACCTAATTTGTGTTGCATCATTCGCTCAAATGAGCGTCTTAGTTGTTCAAAATGATCTTCCTCTTTGATAGATTTGACCACTATATCATCTACATATATTTCGACAAATTGGTCTATCATATCATGAAATCTGCTGACTTAGACAACCATTCAACATACCTGGCGGTTTTAATGAAACTCGTTTTTAACGATCGTTTTATTTCTTTCTTTACTTTAGGCAACACATTAGGGACGAAACACCTAGGAGGTTGTTTATGAGGTTTAAAGCTTGGCTTAGTTGGTAACCTATGTTCAACTAGACTTCTATCTAAACTAGACATATGTTCATATTCCCAAGCAGAGCAATCTTTATATTCTTTTAATAAAGTTATTAACTTAGTACTTACCTCTTGATCGAGCATCTGACTGACGAATGTTGGACGATCTTATCCTTTGTTGTCAATGTTCACATTTACCAAAGGATCTTGTGCTTGAGCATGCCAATATTTTGTAATTCCAATCATCTCTTCGTCTAAGTTCTTTGGAGATGATTCCTCCTCCAAACAATCCACCTTTTTTACTTCTCGGCCAATGTTTTGCTCCAACTCAAACACTGCTATTTTGTTTCTTAATGTCTCTATTCATGCTTCCTCTTTTGTTCTTTCCTTACACTCTTTATTGAAATCCATTAATTTGACTTTGAGGGCCTGAATATCGGCCAAATCATTTTGCTAATGGCAATTAATTCAACTTCTATGGTTATCTTTTTTCCAATTACTGGCTCCTTAAGGGCCACTATGTTTGGCCTCATTTGATTAAAGATTTTAGTAAGTGCATTTATCGAAAATGGTTTCTCACTCTGTACGACAATCTGAGTCTCTTCTCCATCTTGAACTACTCTTACAAGTCCATAATTTCCTTCGTACATGAACTCTTCCACTGAATTTGCTTCTACAACGAAAGGTATGTGGTCCACTTATACCACTTCCGCTTGACCTTTATCGTTCCAGAAAACCAGACATTGATGGAGTGAGGAAGGTATGTAACGACTTCCATAAATTCAATCTCTTCCTAGCAACACATTGTAACTGGTTGGACCATCAATTACGAAGAAGACTGTGGTCCTAGTAGTTGTTCCAATGGTTATATCCAAGGGCATGACTCTTTTGGCTGAAGTTGTTCCTCCGTTGAAGTTGGTAAGAATAACCTCTGTTAGGATCATGTCACTGTATGCCTTTGCAAATTTCCTCATCATTCTAGATAGGATGGTGTTAATGGATGCTCCATTATCAATGAGCACAATCGCTACTGGCATACCATTAACCAAGACCTTCACATACAATGGCCTCAAATGCTTGGTCAGCTTCATAGCTGATCTCTTGAAGATAACTTTCTCAGCTGTACCTATTTCTACTTCATGTTTATCATCTGTTGATTTGTTTTCGTGCAACAAGTCTACGTGCAATACTTCATCTTGGTTTGCTGTTTTACTGACACTTTCCTTGCCTTCTTCCAACACTTCTCCTCCAGTTACCCAATCGGTATGAGAAGGCAGGATTCTCGGAGGTGACCCATATTTCACAGTCCGAGGTACTCTCGTCTTCCTCTTTGGCGTTCCATATAAAACATAGAAGTTAAAGGAATGCCCAAATGGTTCGCCCAGTAGATCCATTTCGCGGATCCCTTCCTGATGTAGCTGCTTTAATAATGTGTTACGCGATATCCTCTTCTTTTTCTTTCTGCTTCCAAATCAATTTCCTCTTCCATATTTATCATGTCGTCATCCTCTTCTTCACTATGTGTTGCCAGAGATGTTTGACCTTCTTCACACTCCAGAACACATGCATCTTCCTCATTTGCTTGATTCTCTTCCTCTTCATTATGCTTGTTTTTGAACTCGTTGGCTAATAAATAATTGTTAGCCACAACAGGAGGTAATGTGCCAAATTGGATGATGAGGGATTGACCTGGATCCTCTTCATCTTCAGGCTTCATTTCTCGTTCAAACTTCGATCTTCTAGAGGAACTTTATGGCAATTATTCCACTGATTCATCCATACTTGCCTTTTTATTACCCTTGAGGTTTTTTTGGTTAGACACCTTAAACCATTTAGATGTTTTATGATGTGATGATCCATACTGTTGCCTCATCATTCGTCCATAGTTACGTTGGAAATGTCTTTGTTGCGTTCTGGTTATTTCATTGAAGGGTACGACCTTTCCTGCATTGTACTGGAAGGAATGCCATACATTTGGTTAGCGAGGATACGGCCTGAATGTTCCCCACTGTTTATCGGCCTAAATTGCCTCTCAAAGGGTGGTTTCTCATAGAATGGCGTGTTCTGTCTTCCGTTGATTAGAAGTTTGGAGTAATGTTGGTATGGTGGAGATATGGTTGCCTTTCTGATACATCCACATTCTATTTTATTTCTCTATTACACCTGTCGTATAACACACCTTCGTCCTTTCTAGATTCTCTTCTTGTGATTCGTTCAAAGACATTGAGATGTGGCCTAGAATATTCTTCTCCGTCGTCTAAGACTGATTTGAACTTTGGTAACCTGCCTTTGAGGCCAGACGTTACCATATTCACCGCAAGTGGCTGCGGGAAAGCATTCTCATCTACTGCCATCTTTTTCTTAGCTTCGAACATAATTTGCCCTAACTCAATGACATCCTGTAATACATGATGAAAAAGCAAACAATTATTAGTCATGTGTGACCATGCATTATACCATTTACAATATTTTCTACCCTTGATTTGTTCAGTGTCTAGCAACTTGTGTTTATCGCTCAACTTGATTGGCTTATCCTTATATAATTTGTCAAATATAAGGTCGGCCTTGATCACGTCAAATGAGAATACCCTATCTTTTTTGTTTTCATCTTTTATAGGCTCATTCTTTTCTATTATTTTAGATTTGACCATTATAGGACAATCATATGCTTCTCCTTTAACCAATTCGACTAAGCATATCTCAGATTGATCATATTGGTCACTACCAACTACATGAACATCAAAGTTTTGATCTTCGTAATAAGTCCCTCTGCTAGAGTTTTTCATCTATTCTTCTTCTCTCACAGGCGTTCATACCTAATCATGTTAGCACTTAACTAGAAGAGATCGGGAAATTCCCTATCTTGGAATTTCTTTTTCAAATCAAAACTTAAACAACTTTGAGCGATTATAACGAATTATTTTTCAGGCAAAGACATGAAACACTTACTTCTGGCTATCTTAAACCTCTGGAAGAAGCTTTCCGCCCATTCATTTGGCAATTGACGTAAGTTTGCCAAATGGCCAAGGTAACTTCAGACTCAGTTTTGTAAAACTGGGCGTGGAACAATTGCTCTAATTGTTGTCATGTTTGGACAGAGTTTGCTGACAAGTTAATGAACCACGAAAAAGTTACCCTTGTTAATGAACTAGGGAACAATCTCATCTTATGATAATCAGTTACCTCGCCACACTTTAATGTGAATCACCCTCTAAGGTAGAAACTTCTCCCATACCCGTAAATAATGAGAATTCTGACACTTTATACCCTCTTGGCCATGGATACGCTTGGTTTACCCAATCAGGATATGGCTTAGTGTAAGTCGGCCGGGTAAACGGTCGCATCCCAAAAGCCATTTGATCTTGTACTATTTCTGTAATTTGATTCATCAACATAACATTGGGGTCATATGGGACTCCTACAAGCTGATTCATTGGTAGGATCGCTTGTGGCCTAACGTTTGGCGCTTGGTTTGAGAAAGGAATGTCGTTACCTAAGCCAATGTTAGCGTTAATTTGGGTATTCCCACCATCATTAGCCTGCATAGAGTTCTATCCATTAATTTGGACATTATCTTTTACATTTGGGTTACCTCCCAAATTTTGTGTTCCATTACCGATATTTAAGTTAGCCATTCCGCCACCCCCATGTTTTGAGGTAGATGGTCCAAAGGGTGGTTCTATTCCTTAACTGGGACTTAAGACCGGGGAATTATGACCTACAATCATTCTAGATTGGAAATAATTCCTTATATTTGGCATAACTGGTTGACATATTTGGCCTACTAATTTATTCATAACTTCATTCAAATTGTTTAATCGTTTGGCCATATTATCATAATGTGCATCTCCACTTTGGATAAACATTTCCATGCTATGAACATTTCATAAGTTTACCTGTTCGACGACGTCTTGTGTGAGTTCACTTAACAATGCGCGCATGGTCCGAGGTCTCAATTCCGTCATTGATTCGTAACGACTTTGACTTTGTCTATCTGTTCCTGGAGAGTTTTGCTGGTCCTCATATCGCTCAATCACATACTAGACCAGTCTCTGGCTTGCTGGCTCTTTATCAGAGTTTATATGAGACATATTGGTTTCACTTTCGTATCTTCAACAACTAACGATCCCACCAGGCGTGCCAAATTGTTTCACGTAGAAAATTGGGTCTCGCTAACAATTAAAGAAAAACTCAAACAATTGTGTAAAGAACAGACTTCTTGAGACAAAATCCCAAAAAATGGTGTTTTATTAAAGATTTACAATGGGTGAGAACGAAATGCCTTTAAGGGGCGCAAGCACACAGAACAATTGAATGTTAAATGCAATGAAATTAAAGATAATGAAAATTATATAGTCTCTGTTCGAGAGTTTTTTATTCAGGGTCCTTTTCTTCTATGTCTTCTCCTCATTTTTATACTCCTCGGACAGTTGTTGTAGAACTGTCTGAAACTGCTGGTCGTCCTGTAACTATCCACGTTCTTCATCATGGCTCACTTGTCGTAGAACTTTCGTTTCTAACTGACGTCGCCTCTACCTTTGAACTGCTGATAACTGGGGTTTTCTGAATCGTGAGACATGATAAGAATACTCTTTAACTGCCTTGGTAACCGTTACTTGAAAGTATCCATGTATCCAAATTCTGGGCGTTCCGAATTCTGGGCGATAATAATATCGTCGCCATGGGTATCAATAAGATGTTGTACTAGCCCAGTGTTTGGCATCTTATAGGCTTGGGCGATGATGGACCTCTATTGCACAGCTCTATCTTAGGCCTTTTATATTGACCTCCTCACTTCCTGGGCCATTTAATTGGGCCGCATTTTTATGTCGTCAACAGATTGGAATACATGTTAAAATCAATGTACAAAAATTTGTCAACTCACATGATGTCAAAATTAATGTACATGTAGCATGATTGAAAAATAATAGACTATTTTTCATTTAATTGAAGGGTCGCTATCATTGTTTTAAGCTTTTCTTGACAAGTTTTATTGTTATAGCTGGACACTGTTTGACAATTATTATTTTCGAAATTTTTTTTATATACTCATTTTCAATTTCACATTCACGCAATAAAATATTTTGCATGTAAACTTAAAATTAAAATCATTATTCAAAACTCTAATAGGGAATATGTGGTTAAAAATGAGTTTTAAAAATAAGTCTCAAATTGTGGCAACAAAGTTTTTTGAATTATAAACTAGTAGATCCAATAAAATGTGTGGTTAAAAGTGCACAAAAATTGTAAGTCAAATAAAATGTATGATTGAAAATATAAATAAAACCAGTTTAAAATCTCAAAAAAGTTTTATAAAACTAGGACTAAATATTTATATTGAAGTATGCAAAGCAATTCAGACGGATGTTAGAACTTTCACCTGTAATTTAGAGATTTACAATGGAGTAATGTTATTCATCTTAGCAAATTTATTTATTTTTGTTAGAGATTATCACCATATGATATAACATTAAATGATAGGGTCACTAAAGTGAGTCTCATACTCACACATTTAATTGACTTTATCATTTCATAACACATTTCGCTTTGGACCTTGGCTTTAGAAGACTATTGGAATGTTTTATTTTTTGGTTTATGATTACCAGCTTCATTTCGAACGTTAAATTTTTAAACAATTTTACTTACTTGGGAATGAACGATTACCTACCATAGAGACTGGTGACTATTTAATTGACTTTATCATTTAATTGATGAAGTCACGAAAGTGAGTCTCATATTCACACATTTAATTGACTTTATCATTTAATAACACATTATCTGCCATAGAGACACGTGATTATATCTAATGGTGATAAATAATATTATTCTCCAAGTAATTTTATTCATTACCTCTAGTGTTAAACACCAATTTTGGTAGCAATTACTTAAACGATATATTCATTTAAAGGTAAAATCACACGACTCGTCTAATTAAAATCTATAAAGTGTCCCCACTTAAATTGATATTACAGCATCATTAATGTTAGATAGCATTATTTTTATTCTTTTCATCTAGAATGTAGATGCTCATTTGTCTATGTAACAATACATAAAAAAAAAGGCGTAAAACAATATTTTAAAAGGCGTAAAACAATAAGATCAAATCTCAAATTTTTGGTTAGATGTAAGAAAGCATTTTCTTACTTTAGCGTTAGTTTAATTATTCTAAGGTTAAATAAAATAATGTATATCATCTAATTAAAATCATTATTATAATTACTTGAGAATTCCTATATAATTAAGACAATTTTAAAGTTTCTGAAAACTAGACAATTGAAAATTGAAAGTACAAGACTTGTTCTAGGCACATAATGCCTAGACCCGCATTAGCCAGTAGGTCAAAGAAATTGAAAACAAAATAAAAATAAATAAACAGAATTTGTGCGCCTTTTGATGTCTAGGCTTGTATTAGGTGGTCGAAAGATGAGTTCCCTGCCTTCTTAGAAGGTATTTGGTGTGAATTAAAATTAGATTTTTAGTATATTATGATAGAAGTTTTTAAACTGTATAGTTGAAAAGTTGTTGGACCCATAAAAAATGTGATTAATATTGATTGTTTGACTTTGACTTAAACTCACAATAAAATCTGATTTTAATCTGTATCAAACATGGCTTTAAACACCTTGTTCAAATGCGAGACATTTTCGGAAATGCCTCACGACTAGATGCACCTACCCTGCCTTTTAGAATACTTGTCCAAACTCGTTAATTGGCGAGTCTCTTTTTAATTTTTTTTCCTTTTCCTAGAAAAATTGAAAAAGAAAAAGAAAGTAAACTGGTCTGGCCCAAGATTATATCCTAAAGGTCTATCACAAAACCTTGATGTCGGGGCCCAATATTGTAAAAGAGTGCAAGTCCCCTATCCATTCCCAATATTCATTTTGGATCCTCTCAAGGTAGTTCTTGGTTTACCCTAATTATATACTATTGAGATTTGAGAGAATTGCAATAATAAAAAAATTATCTTCTAACTGGAACACGTCATTGTTAGAGCAATTATAATATTTTGAATAATTCTACTTGTACGTCATGATTTACAGATTGGTGTAAAAAATGATAATGTGGAAAAGAGAGAAGAAAAAGAAGTCAATTAATATAATCCACATCATCATTCTGGAAATCAATATGTAAACTATGATGTGCAAATAGCATTATTCTAATATTTTCTTGTATATGAAACTCTCCTTTGTATCGTTATCGTTAGAGCAGTTATGATATATTTTTCTTGGCTATTAAATATTCTCTTTCGTGCCGCGGATATGTGGACCTTGTATGTGCGCCATTTTAATGGAAAGTTGGGGGGAAATAAGTTTTAGAATAGTAGTTTTTTTGGAGGATGTGTGTTTAAAATAAGGAAAGGTTTTCAATTTATGTGTAATATTATTTTATGGAAAAATGTTTGGTTGAAAATGAGGGCCATTTGATTTGTGTTTCGATTTTTAGTTTTTAGTTTTCACTTTTAAATCAATTTTCTGTTTTGAATGTCTGCTTTAAAATTTCTAAAAACAATGTCATTTTGAAAAATTATTTCTTAAAATATAAAAATAAAAAACATGTTTGGTTTGAAATTTTGAAAAATTATTTTATTCCATTAAATTTGATTTTTCAGAAAAAAAAAAAAACAATTTTATGTTAATATATTATCAAGTATTATATACATTTTAAAGTTAGTGAAGCTTATAATATTTTTCTCACTAAATAATAAATTAATTTCAAAATAGAAAATAAAATAAATAATAATATGTGGACTTAAAAATATTTTTGTTTGTATTCATTTAAATAGTTTTTTTCTTTTTTTAAATAATCATTAAAAGCTATAACTATTTTTTTTTTATCTTTTATAATTCTTATTTTTCTAGAATTTTTTATAATCTTTATTTTTCAGAATTTTAATTTTAATTTTATAGAATTATTTTCTGGACTTATTTATTTTTAAATTTTTAGATTTTGTTTTTTCAAATCTTTATTTTTTAGAATTTATTAATTTTATTTTTTGCATTCACTTTTTAGAATTTTAGTTTTTTTTTTAGAAATTTTATTGGTTAAGATTTTATATTTTTATTTAAACGCTTGTTTTTCATGTTTTCAGAATTTTTACTGAAAACACTCAAAACTTAAAAAAAAAAAACGTATTTGAGTTTTATATTATAAATTTGTCATCGTTTTCAAAAATACATTTTCAGAAATAAAAGATCAAATACGTTTTCAGTGTTTTGCAAAATTAAAACTTGAAAACGACTTGAAAAAAAAAAAAAAAAATTTGTGGACATACAAAGGAGACCTTAGACATACAAAATTGTGTTCTCTCTTGCAAAATATATCTGAATATTTTTAGGAATTCTTATTGTGGTCGAAATATGATTTACTAAATTTATAAAGACGTGTTTGAACTAGAAATAAAGAAAAGTGGAATGGTTTAAGACATCCCTCCAATGCGACTATGGTGCTACAACACTAGTTTATGTGATAGACTCAATGAAATGTAAAATTAAATTATTTATTTAATTATACATCTTATTTAATGATATATGTGTATCATTTAGACTAGTGTTGTTACAACAATGATGTTAAATAGCATTACGTCCAACGCGAGATATAAAAGAACTTCAAACATCTTGTTCATATAAGAACTTCAAATATATATATATATATATTCATTACAAATGAAAAGAATATACTTTTAAACCTATAATATATTGGGCACGTCCTTTTGAGTAAACATTGCCCAAAAATGAAATTAATTTTGAGAAACGTAGAAAGAATAAAAATTTGGACACGTGGATTCTGACAATTGGATATGGTTGGACACAAGTCAGCATATCTTCCCGAACAGCCAATCAGCGTCCTTCATCCTCCAACCATACATAGTGCATATATAAATAAATAGACAATTACATCTGGGGTCCTGATATTTTCAAAAAGTATAAACGAATCCAATATTCAAATCTTGTTAGTTGTTACTACCATCAAAAACCTTCATAATATAACAGTACAAGTCCTTTTGGACTGAATATATTGCCGTTAAATTGGTGGCATGTGACTAGCACATGCACAACTTTTCTCAAGGAAAAAGTTGGTAAAGAATATTGAATTAATAAACAAAAACAACATTTAAAAACGAAAAATCAACCCATATTCTCCGGGTGCCCCACCCCTATTGTAATAGAACCCTCAAATTGCAGTTGAAAATCCCTCATGTCTCACCTTCATGTCTCTCCAATACCACCATTGTCATTGCCTAATCGCCATTGATGATTGACGCTTTACTCCAATCACAAGTCACACTTTGTAGGAGGGGAAACAATGATGTAATCACGTAGAGTTTGCTTTTTATTTCTATTTTAATTTTTTTATTTAAGTATCATTTTACACTCGAGTAAAGTTGACCTTGAACCATTCACATACCTAGTTAACATCCATGAATTAAGTAAGACGTGCATTGTTGTTTACATTAAAGATCACATTTTTTTCTAGTGTCAAAATTTGGTCAGTAATATGAAAGGATGTTGAAAAAAATCAACAACTGTGATGGGTGTTAAGTGAAAGGATGTCAGAGTTAATGTAAACAACAATGTACACGTGGTATAATTGAACATCCATTTAGATGGATTCCATCTGGAAGGACTCGTGCTGCTACATTTATGAGAGATTGATGATGTTGGTGTCAAGATTTGAAGGTTGTGGATCTTCTTGCAATTATCTAATAAATAGATGTCGGGATAATATTGATAATTGTCAGTCTGATTATTACCTTTACCTTACACCCTCGATCATCGTCAATCCCAATTTTTATCTCTCTCCTAGCAGAAACATTCGAACATTTATGGCTTCTTCCTCAGCTAGTCGCTGGTTTAGGCCTGAGGTTTGTAACTTTCTCTCTCTAGATTTTTAGTTGAAGTGGTGGAATTGAAAGGGACTTGATCGGAAGTTTTTTTCTGATGCGATTTTTGTATGTATAGGTGTATCCACTGTTCGCCGCCGTCGGAACTGCAATCGGAATCTGCGGATTCCAGCTTATCCGAAATATGTGCATTAATCCTGAAGTCAGGTTGATCTCTCTCTCATTTTACCAAATTCGTGTGAAAATATTTTAATTTTAATTTTATCTTCGGCACACACAATCACAGTATTGGTTCTTCATCAGAGATCTAACAAGAGCTCAATTTCATGTGCTATAAAGACCACCAAATTTATTAATCTGAATTTTCAACATACTATTTATACATAAAAATTTGACAAAAATCTAGACAAAATGCAACGCTTGCCGCCCCACCAATAGGGAGGCGCCACCTTGCATGTTATCAAGGTTTATGTACAATTTTTATGTACAAATGACTTTATTTCTGAATTTTTGTCTTCAATACATTTCATTGTACAAGTATACTGTAGCCTGTAGGATGTATCATGGATGGAAGCATCTAGAACGTTTCGAAAACTTATAAAAAGGTTTTGTATCTTTTTTAATTGAAATTTGGAAACATTGCGGAAATTTTATTGATAGGAAATAAAAAATTATATTATTACAATCAATCTGTTTTAAAATTTATTTTTCAATAAATATCATGACCAGTCCATTCAACCTTTATTATGACACTGTTAACGAAATGTAAGATTTTATCAACATTACTTTGAGAAGATATTCTCGACAAGTGTAATTGAAATTGATATAATCAATAATATTCTACAAGCATTTCACACATTTGAAAAATAACATTCCATCATTTTCATATAGTCTAGCACTTCAATCATCTTTTTGGTCTCTTATGACAAACAATTTCTCAAGTTTGCAGCTCAAAACAATAAATCTTGCCCATAATATCAGAATTTTTAATCGTACTTAAAAAATTATTCAAACGTATCACACCAACACTTAAAAGACTTGTCATTTGCACTCTTCAGCTTTATTTTTTTAGAATAAAAGAAAAATAAAAAATATTTGGATAAACTTTAATGTCTCTAAATGCTTTGAGGTCGGCACATGTTTCTACATACAGCTGAATTGGCTCGATTGATTGTTGTTGTTTGTAATTTTTTATGAACTATATAAAATAACTTTTTTATGGGCCCTCATAAAAGCGGGGTAGGCGATTTCTTAAGTCAGGAGCACAACTGATTTAAGCCTAAAGAAGGAAATACGAGTGATGATTATGATTTTAAACAGGGTAAACAAACAAGGTAGGGCTGCTGGAGTGCTGGAGAATTTCGCGGAGGGAGAAAAATACGCGGAGCATGGTCTTAGAAAACTTGTTCGTAATAGGCGACCAGAAATCATGCCGTCCATCAACAGCTTCTTCTCTGACCCGCAGAAGAACTAGCTACTGCCTTGAATTGCATTGGTCTCTCTAGCTATCGTTGTCTTGTCATCATCTTATGTTTGCTATCCTATGTAACGTTTGTCATGTGTGTGTTCATGTGGATCCTGCTACCCCAGTTGATGTTGAAAACTAAACAGATTGTCAAAGACTATCATGTCCTGTTATATATAAAACGAATAACCTGTGTTAACATGAGCAATTAATAATGTGAAATAAGTCGAATAAAATCTAGAAAACACCCGATTTAAGTTAGCGAGAGCACATTCATTTATTGCCACTGTAGATTTGCAATATTTCAAAGAGAATTATAGTGTGTTTTGAACTCGGTTCTCTTTGTTTCTCTCTATTATGGCGTATAAAAAAAGGAAGCTCGCTGTAATATGCTTTAAATGAAAAGAAAATGTAAAGGCTACTTAATACATCCTTTATATGAAAAGAAAATAACACATATATGAATTTTGTTACTAAGAGTTGCTTGAAATAAGCAAAATTAGATGTTACAAACTTGCAAATCATTGCTTCAATAGCAATGCCCCAATGGTTGACCAGCAAAACTTTTGATTCCAAGAAAAAGAAATGTTGATAATGTTACAGATACATTATCCAATTTATGAAATCAAACTAAAACAACTATGCAATACACACACCAGCTAAGTTCTAATGACAAAAATCAACAAATTTTTTTATAAGGACATCGAAATCATCTGCTGCACCTTCAAGATTCGAATTGACTGTCTTCCACACGCCAAAATTTCTCAAACAAAATTGCATGGCCTCGGAAATTTTAGGGCGGGAAATGCTCAACGTCCAACTTTTCATATCTTATTCCTTGGAGAAGACTCTCTGCAGTTTCCTTTTCCTGTATTGTTTTATGCACAAGAAATGGTAAGAAAGTGAGAAACTTGTTCTAATCTTCAAACTCATGATATGCAAATATGAGTCAATATATATCACATGTAGTACATGAAGGAATGTAAGATGACTTACTGGACCAGTATAGTCAAGAAGGCGAGTACAATACACCTCCGCATCCTCAAATCTTTTCTTAGATTTGCAATGTTGGGCAAGAAACATCAAAGCCTCAACCATATTTGGTCCTTCCCTATCCTCAGCTTCCATTCTGTCCAAATCCTTCTTGTAATAAAATGCAGCCTCTTCAGTGTGACCAAGTTCACAATGAAGTTTTGCCAATTGGTGTAGAGCAATTGCTTCCCTGTCATTACAATTAGATGCCATTTTGTAACACTTGATTGCCTCCTCAAGCATATGAAGCTGTTCGGTTTCATAACACTGAGCCATTGCAATCCACAGTCGAGAATCATTTGGCTGCAAGAATACCGACTTCTTAAAATAGTTAAGCGCATAGAAGGGCATTCCCATCATCTCGTAAGCTTGTCCTAACCCGTACCAGGCGCGATAGTCGCAAGGATTTATATCCACAGCCCGCCGATAGGCATCAACTGCTGCTGAGGTGTTCTTCATCTCGACATACTCATGACCCATGAGGGTCCAAACTGACAAATAATTTTTATTTAATTTGAGTGCCCGCCGGAAATACACAACTGATTTTTCATGCTGCCCCTTCAAACTGTAATAGTTTCCAATAATGCAACAAGACTCTGGTCTATATTTATCCGTTAAGAACACTCTGTGGGCAAGATAACTTAAAGCAGAGAAGCATTCCTTTGCATATAGGACGTTGGAATACATATCCATGTCTTCAATTCTATAAGGATCATTTCTTAAGAGCTCTTCAAATATAACTTCGACTAGTTCAAATTCCCTCAGATTATATTGAGCTTTAGCAATTTGTGCCTGGATATAATTGCTAAAACTGAAAGTTGCTTGTAGATGTTCATACTTAGACAAGGATTCATTATGCATCCGGAGTTCTTGGTATGTACTGGCAAGAAAAAAGTCCTTCATCCAGTGGTTATTAAGATTAAGACCGTTTAATGTCTCAATCGTAGTGCACAAGGATTGCAGTTTGGACCAAGCACTCCAATTCCAAGGATAACTGTTTACAGACTCGACAAGCATTGTCCTTGCAAGATTCTCGCTGCCTTTCTCCTTAAGGACAAGACCATACACATAAAGACAAAATGAATCGATTGTTCCATTTTTGCGAAGTGTAGACAACTCCCTCTCGAGAGAAACATTTTCTTTATTCACAGCGTCACTCTTGCCAAAGGGTCCCTCCAGTTCTATCACCTCTTCTTCTTTTCGCTTTTCTCCAGCCTTCATGAACCAAAAGCAATGAGGTGAGA
Source organism: Fraxinus excelsior (assembly GCA_019097785.1). Lineage (NCBI taxonomy): Eukaryota > Viridiplantae > Streptophyta > Magnoliopsida > Lamiales > Oleaceae > Fraxinus > Fraxinus excelsior. Next base: position 35,206,775 of record CM032623.1, read on the forward strand.
TAACTTTGCCTTAGCAAATAATATATTGCTAGTTTTTCAGTAATTTCAACGATAATTTATTTCCACTGCAAATAAGTTATTCCGAAGAGAGCGCACATCTAATGCAAATGAGATAAAAATCCAATGTGCATACTCATCGGTGTAAGGCAAACTTGAGAATAAACTGAAAATGCCACGTCCCTGAAAGTATATATGTTATAAATTCAAATAAGAAACTGGTCCAAATCAAACATAAAAAGAAAAATTATTGTCCCCCCACGGTCTCTAACCCTTATTTTCTTTTACGGAAAAAGCAATAGAAGGTTTGACACAGCAGACTGAAACCTTTTTTAAGCATAAATGTGCTTATAAGAAGTTTGACTTGCATACCTTCAATTCCAAACAGGCTCTAACTTTACTAGACAGATATTCTCTTCTTAGTATTAACTACTTTTCAGAATTAAACATAAAGTCACAAGCTATACATACTCTGATCAACCGGCATTGGCATGTTTTTTTAAAGTTCAAAATCTTGATATGCTTAGCACTTGATTTTTTATTCCCGGCTCTTTATCATTCATAATGTTATTTACCCTCTTCAGGCAAGACTTTCCAGGACATAATTATGAAGTATTGAGAAAAATAAATTACTATATTTGCAAACTATATAGGAATACATTGTTTTATCAGAAGAAATGATTGTTTCACAAACTAATAGAATATTTGATATATTCTCCCGCAAATATTTTCCTGCCCACATAAATTTTCTCAAAAACAATTATATATTTATCTTCTATTTAATGTTTCCAAAGTTGACTCTCCCGTTTTCTCACTCTCACTCCCACTTCCACTTCATGGTCTCCCTCACAAAGGTGCTAACCTCTGTAGCACGGACACTTCAATTAGGGTAGCGTGTCCGTGTCGGACACGAGTCGATACCGACATTTCTCGGACACTCTACCATAATCATTTTTCTTTTTATATTAAAAATATTATATATTGTAAATTCAAAATTCAAAATTGTTAACAAGTAACAAATAGGTACTCATGTTTAAAAAATTTCAATAAGAAAAATTAATAACAACTATAAAATTAAATTTATTTTATATAAATGAAGAATTTTTTAAGTATTTAATCAACGTGTCGTGTCTATACTTTTTTTAAAAATCGCGTATAAGCGTATCCGACACGTATCGTGTCGGTGCATCATGGGTGCTAATGTTATGGTGTTTGGTTAAAATCCGAAGCCTTTTAAAGCATGTTTGTCACATTTTGGCTGGGTATCCTAGTTTAAAACTCCCCCATGGCTTACATCTTCTCTCTCATAGATGCACTTCATATCACATTTTTTGTTCAAAATGAGTTAAAATTTGTGTTCTAGATTTTAATTCCATCAAGGAAAATTGATTCAGAAAACCTCTTAGATACAGGTTCGTCAACAGATCAAGAAAAGATATCTTCCTCCAATTCCTCATTGGATTTGGATCACGACACTTAGTAGCTATCCAGAACTGACCTGAATTTGGCTGCAAAGGTAAACATTTGTTGAAGGGCCTTGAGAGTTTCATTAGAAGAACATCAGTGAATGAATGCAATACTAGTTAAAGAAATTCCTAACTTGTATTTGTTGTTTGAGTGCAATGTATGAATTAGCATACTGGCTACAGAACTGAAGTTAAGTATCTTTTCTTGAGTTCATTGACATAAAAATATCTCAACTTTGTCTTCTCTCACCTTACCTACCAAACTAGGTTATTGAAATTAACTATTTCTACACATAGCTTGACATTTGAGAGTTCCTCATTTCAAACTTACGTACAACACATTATATAATTATTAAACATATTAATAGCATCATCAGTTCCTCGACTCCATACTAGATAACACAAAATCCTCTTTAAATATAATTATTTGCTACTAATGCACGATATTGTGCAGATCTCTGCTAAAGTTGGATACGCGTAGGCTATACTTTCAAACAGCCTACTGCCCCACGACCCACAAAGTCACAAACAAACACAGATATATTATCGTCGGTGAGGTAAATTACTAAAAAATTATCTTTCAGCAGCTCAATAATAATTCTATTGTCATTATAGTATCTCAGATCTATGTATTAAATTTTTACTTCCCGCGATTGCCCATTTGATAACAATCTTTAAGTCCGTGTCTATCCAGTATATGCTTCATAAAAATGCAAAAGATCTTGTTATGCCAACGTTTAAAGTTTTGAACTTTCCAACTCAAGTGACAACTCCGAAATTCACCGAATCACTCAACAATCAATAAACCCCACATAGAAAAAGAGCATTTATCAATTAAAATCAAGCCATCAAATTTATAAGTATCTAAAAGCCATAAATGAATGATTATAAAAAGGAGTGTAACCAAGATTTGCGCAGAAAACCAACCAGATATAGCGCATAACAGCGCAAGAAGACGGCTTTCTTGCTTATCTGATCCCGGAGCACATGGGCCGCCCGGCGGTATTCTCTGCAGTCAAAGTAAGACTTTGCTAGCAAATAAAAATCATTATCAATAGCATCAAAATCATACTCCTCTGCACCCGCCATCGACGGCATGGCCACATAGGACACCCCAGTTGAAGGGGTGGCAAAGGAGTCGGCGGCCGCGGCATTTCGGAAACGGCGGCGGATGCTGGAGCTTCCACGCTGGAATCGAGTGTGCGAGGGGTTGTGCTTCGCAGGGTCTTGCTCTATCGCCATCAATTGCTCCGCTGCCCTTCAAAAATGAAACTTGAAAATTAAAAATGAAATATTTGGATGTTTAATGTGGGAATTGTGATTGAAGAAAAAATGGGTTCTTTCAAAAGGGGTTTAGGGTTTACCATTTGGAAGCAGAGTAGAGGCAACGGTCACTGATGAGTCGTACGGCGGAACGGAGTTCGGTTCTGCAGGTTTCTTTAGACGCCATTATTCTGAGTGATCTTCTTTTACCCTTTTCTTCTCTCTTTATTTTTGCATCTGGCACTGAACATCCACGCAGAAATTTGTGGTGCTGTTGCAGAGCCAGTGCAGTGAGGAGCTGTTCCGCATAACTGAGATCAAATTCTTTCCATTTTGTCACTCCAACACAAGCGGATTTACGATTTGAGTGTCAAAGTGCCATTTATCGTTGCACAATCCTGGACACAAACACTTTGCAATGCACTCTGACGTGACCTTGCGTTCTAGTGTGCTCGTAACTCATAGATGGAAGGAGGGATATGTCTGCAAGATTTTGGGATCAAAAAGTTTAAAGAAAAACTAGCAAACGTCTTAATTCAAACGTAGAATGTATTTTTGAATGTGCCCTTTTATTTTATTTTTTTTAAACGTACAATGTATTTTTGAAAAATGATTGATGGGGAATATGTGATTTAAAATGATGAAATTTTTTTTAAGCCCCTATTTGGCCTGCATTACTTTCAGAAAAAAATGAATAATTTTACCTTCTTTTTTTTTTTTAATTATTGGCCCCACTATCACACATGCTGGTCAAATATTTAGATGGTTTTACTGTGCAATAATTTTTTCAGAGAGGGGAAACACAGGGGGCTAGGTTGCATGTTATATTATTTTGGGCTCGTTTACCTCTTTTTTTAAAATGTATTTTGAAATAACATATTGATAAATAATAAAGTTAAAAATAAAAGAAAAGTTTTTGGACTGCACGTAATATTATTTTATTAAAAAATGTGTGGTTGGAAATAAGAGAGGAACAAATAGATTTGAAAAAAATGAGAATCAAACAAAAACTTTTATTGAAGAATGTGTATTTAAACAAAAAAGAAAAAAAAAATGTATTTTAAAAAAGACGATCAAACAAGGTTTTAAATTGTATTTTTGGACATTTACTCCACGTGGTATGAAGCTAGTTTGGCCCCCATTTTTTTTAACAAAATCATGAAATATGTAATTAAAATTAATTATTAACTTTAATTTACATTCAAATCTAAATTTTAATCTCTACCAAACAACGTGATAGGAATGTAAAATGCATATTTTTCCCTTCTTATTTTATGTGATCGTATGATTATTTTGTGCCAAAATGTACTCATTAATCTCATATTTTGATTTAGGTGGCAATTTAATGGAAATGGTGTAATTTGGAAAAAATATGTGAAAATTGATCAAAATGAAAGGAAATGAAAGTTCAAAGATTAATGTGCAAATATACAAAAGTTGTATCGAATATCATGATGAAAATTTGAGAGTGTTAGGAGTCAATTGGATGAAATATCGTCAAAGTATGATTACACATCAATTTCCAATCGAAAAAATTATGCATCGATTTTCAACCTCATGTTGGGACCCATTTTTGACATGGAAAAAGATCGAATTGGAATATGATATCTGAAGTAAAGTTGTGGCCATTTGAGTTAGCTTTCCAAAACATCTTGAATCACTACAATCGAACATTAGGAATGAAAGATATGACAAAAATACTAAAAGTTGTCCGACGGAGAAAATTGCTAATACTATGCGGTCGCGTAGTGTTTATTTCTTGCGACCACATAGACCATTACCGAGAGTTTGAGGGTTGAATTTATTTGTTCTATACGACTGCATGACTTTATACTATGTAGTCGTATAGAAGACTTCCGAGGTAAATTTTCTGGTTTCCTAATTCCAATTAAGTACTCATGAAAACAAATCTCTATACACTTTAAATTTAAAAACCCTAGAAAACGTCCAGAACGATGGAGAACACCTCTCGTCTTCATTCATTATTATTCTACTCTTAGAATCATGAATTGTAACTAAAATTTTACGCTTAATCGAAGGAAATCTAAGTTTTGGAACCACATATTGTGAGATTTAAATAGTTTTTCTTATTATTTAATTCTTATTTCGTCTATTGAATATTCTTCTACACTTATTTTCGTGATTGTTATCTTTAATTTCTAGGAGGCATACTAGTTTGTTATTCGTTGCAATCTACTGCTAAGTTAAATATCAAATCCGTAATTGTTTAATTCCTTTAACTTGTAAAGTACTAGGATTTGGTGATTTTCTACGATAGAGATTATTGAATCTTAAGAAAACTGTTTAAATAGATTGAATGCAACCGCTGGTGTTTGTGTTATTCAGTTCATCGATTTTTCTATTGTGTAAAACTGTTATTAAATTGAATTTTGAGCATTGGTTTTTGGTTCTTTAATAATTATGGTTAATTAGAACACTGATTTTTAACTAACTAAAATTAAGGAGAGATAGAAAAATTATTCAAACGGTAAATATTCGAAATATGAATTGAATTATCCTTGCATCTGTGATCAATTGTGGATTTTCGACGATAGATATAGATTTAGACCAATGTTAATCTTTTGATTATTTTCGTTAATTTAATTTTCATTGTTAGTGTCATTTACAATTGTTTGCATACAAAAACTTCACAATCATTGTACGAAACATAAAATATTGAATTACACTTTTTATGGGATGAACCCTTACTTCCACTACTATATTAATTTTAAAAATTAATGTATTACTTTTAGGTGTATGCGACAGTACACACCACAAAGATTAGAATATTTATATCCTTGCAATGTCACGCTTTAACCATTTCCCATGATTTGAATAATAATTATAATTAGGTTGTTGTTCGAGATTAATTATTAGGAACTTTTTAAGGAGAAATGTTGATAAAACTATAAAATATGTTAATAATGTGTAATAGTTATGACCCCGTTTGGTATGGATTAAAATGCAATCAAAATTGAAAATATGAGCGTTATTGGGTTCCACTCGTCTAATAAAAGTCAACAATAACAGCAAATTTTTCAATTTTAATCTGATTTTAATACCTACTGAACGGGTTCTATAAATATGTAGTTGAAATTAAATTTAGTTCATATATGATGGAGATTGAATTCAAATTTTTAGAATATTTTGATTAAAAAAAATGTTAATAAAATATGAGTTAAAAAGTCATGGATTCCGTGATTAAAATTAATTATTAATTTTGATTTAAACAATAGTTTTAATAATTTTTATGTTATTTCTAATGTTAGTTGAACACATGTTGAAAAAGCAAATCGCCTCATGATTTACTCATTTACATAGCACCTATTTGGCTCCATTCCAATTTAATGTATTGTTCTCTTCTTTATTTTCAGCCCCTGATTGATCCACAATATTTTTTTCATTTTTATTATTCCACTCATTTTCAACCATACATTCTTCAATAAAATAACATTTTTCATCACATCAATAATTTTTCTTTCTTTTTCAACCACACATTTCTCATCACATCAACAAAAAAATGCATTCTTTTGAAAATAATGTGCACCAAACAATAGATTAATAGCACGTTATTCAATACATTAATATAAAATGTAAACTACGCCCATGTTTGAAACCCATTTTGAAGAAAATAGAAATTTTGGAATAATGATTAATGTGAGAATGTGTGGTGGAGAAGTGATGAAAAGTTTTCGATTTGTATGTAATAATATTTTATTTGGAGAATGTGTGGTTGAAATGAATAATGAGAATGAGAAATTAATGGATGTTAAACGAGGGCTAAATTTTCCCCATTGGGCTCCATTTTAATTTAATACATTCTTCCCTTTTTCATGTTTAACAATATATTTTTTAATAAAATAATATTACCGTAAATTCAAAAACTTCTCCCCTTTAATTTTAGCCTTTAAGAAAGCAAGTTCTTAGACTGTTTATGCAAGCTCTTGATAGAGCTACTAGAGATAGTAGGTTTGGATGGATCAAGAGAGCTTGGGTAATTAGTCTTTCTCCCGGACATTTTCGGGACTTACTTTTTAACCATTATTTCTAAATATTAATTTATTGTTTCAAAATACATTTTTTTCCAAATTTCATCAAATGTATGTCCGAGCCCCATTTTTTTTTTTTTTTTGGGTCAAAAATGCATTTTGAAATAGTGATTTGATGGAGAATATATTGTTAAAAAATGAGAAAAACTTTTGAATTTACGTATAATATTATTTTATTGAAAAATGTGTGATTGAAAATAAAAGGGGGAAAAATATATTTGAAAAAATAATAGATACCAAACAAGAGCTTACTTTTTAATCACATTATCTTTTATTATTTCTCATTTAAGTTTTTTATTATTTGAAAAAAATCATGCTTTGAATAATAATTTTTATAAGAACGTGTGATTAAAATGTATAATTTTTTTTAATTTACGTTCAGAATATTTTATTATATGAATATGTAGTTGAAAATGAATAATATATAACAAAAAAGAATTTGAAAATAATATTTGTAAAATATGGACTAAAATGGAGTCCAAACGAAAACATATTCATCATTAAATTCCCTACAATTTTGTACACCATATTGATTTCCTTCCCTACCCTCTCAAACAACCATCTCACTATCCACGAAGGTCAAGAAGGTAATTCATACATGACAGGCAGTTCTTTCCCCTATTTTACCACCAATTTTGTCGTGGAACGGGTTTCTGCATAGTAAATTTTTGGAGAATTTGTAATTAAAAAATTTTAAATTTTTATACAAAAGAATTTATTTTAAAAATGTATGATTAAAAATAAAAATAAAAATTAAAAGAATAGTAGTCAAAGAGGAGCTAAATAGAATTTTTCTATCCCGCCATTGCATGGCTAAATTCAAACTTCCAAAATCCCTCCCAATCAAATTACCAAACCCTAATCCCCGCCAAGTCAACAATAACTCTCAACGGTCTCCTCCTCTCTCTGTATCTATATAAATATATATACACGATGTGTAGAGAATTTGCCGTTCTTGAGATTTTTTTTTTTTGCATCAAAACCACAAATATTTGTAAAGAAACAGTAGAATTTTACGTCTGTGCGTGTGGGTGGGTAGAGTTGAAACGTAGAAGAAATGGCTTTACCTAATTCAGATATGTCAACTGAATCTGGATCTAAATACACGCCGTATTGCCGGAAGCAGAAATCACTTGGTCTATTGTGCTCCAAGTAACTTTTTGGGGAACCTTTTCTTTTGTTTTTGGTTTTTTGTTTTTGTTTGTTTGTTTTTTCTCCCCCTATTTGCGTATGTACTTCTGTACATGGATGTATGAACCAGTTATGTTCGATTGTGTAGTTTCTTGAGCTTGTACAATCGGGACGGTGTGGAAACAATTGGACTTGACGACGCAGCCTCGCGATTAGGTAGTCATTTGAGAATTTTGCAGCATTTCGTGATTTTGAAGATTAAATTTATATTTTTTAAATTTTTTGGAGGTATTTTTGTAGGGGTGGAAAGGCGGCGGATCTATGATATTGTGAATGTTTTGGAAAGCGTTGGTGTAAGAACTTCTAATATTTGAACTCATTTTAATTCTTAGAGTAATTAGTATTTATTTAATTTTGAGACTTCTTTAATTGGATAGATTGAAGTAGAATGGATCTGAATTTTGGCTGATAATGAGAAATTTGAATTGGGCGATTTCAGATTCTTGCTAGAAAGGCAAAAAATCGGTATACTTGGAAGGGTTTTCGAGCAATTCCTAAGGCTTTGCAGGATCTAAAAGTAATATTTCGTTTCCACCCTAAATCCCTTGTAATGCTCAAATCATGAAAGTGAATTTATTGTATTTCACTTATATGTATTTCAGTAAAGAACAGTGATTTAAATTTTTGTTATGTTTAATGCTGTTATAGAATGAAGGTTTAAAGGAGAATTGCCATGGAGACGATGGACATTGCTCTGAGAAAGTAAGTAGCCATTTCTTTATATCTTAACTATAAGTAGCCAGTAACAAGTTCCATTAAATTGCAAATTCTCTTCTAATCAAGAATTTAAATTTTTCCTACAGATTCATTGATTTTTTTAGCATCAAGAAAACTGATCTTCTTACATTCAAGAGCAGATAAAAAAAAAAATGGGTTTGTGTTTAGGGTTTTCCGGTGCATCAGTAAATCTTTATCTTCTCAAGTATCTGATGCTATGATCCAGCATAAGGAAGCGCCTTCTTTACAAAAATCAAAAAGCAAAACTAAGTCAAAAGCGCTACTTCCGAACAAACACACAACTTTTGCTCTTATACCCTTAACAGTTTAAAGAAACTAACGATGTCCTCGTCTGCCACTTTTATCATGTGCGGATATGAGATTTCTTCGGCAGACGGCAGGTCATAAAACAGAGTCAACAGACGGCACGTTCACTTGGGGCTGACCAACCGCTTCACGATTTGACCCTTTCATTAAGAGATGTTAGAGCTTTCCCGTGATTACTAGGAATGGGCAAATAAAAAATTTCACTTTGAATTTCGGGTCCTTGCAACTTTGGGGGTGTATTCCTTTTAAGACCTTTGTTATGTTATGAGTTTGGGCGAGCTCTGCACTCGTGATCGATCCACCTTGAGATGATTTGCTTCAGCACATTCAACTTGACTTGTTTATATTAAATTATATGGTTTTGCTGTTTGTGTAGACTTTTCATTTTTGTAGAAGAACATGTTTGAATTAATGAAATGGTTAATTTATGTAAGATGCCTTAGAATCCTATTGTTTATCTAATTCACTCTCTAAACTGTGTTTCTTGATATACAAACTACCTGAATGGGAATAGCTTGTTTACTAAGGTGAATTGCATTAAAAAAAAAAAAGAAAGAAGAAGAAGAAGCTAAAGTTCTGCCCATAGCATTGTTGCAAGATTCCTTATTTTTATGTTGCTTTATCTCTCAGGTTTCAGATGATGATGAAGATGAAACCTACTCAGATACGAACAATTTAAGTCAGAATGATAAATCAAACTCCAATTCTCTTTCTAAACTTTCAGTGCCACAAAAATCTGGTATTGAATACTGAATCGTCTATGCCATGCTTGTTTCTTAGGATATTTTTTCACTTACATCTTGAAATTTGCTTTCAATTATAGGTGACAACAGAAAGGAGAAGTCTCTGGGGCTTCTTACACAGAATTTTGTTAAGCTCTTCCTTTGCACTGATGTAAGTGTAGACTTCAGATTTATCAGTCTTCTTTGATTCTTATCAATTTCCCAATTTGTCTTCACTTTCACTACCTTTGTAGATGGAATTGATTTCTCTTGATGATGCTGCGAAGCTATTGCTTGGGGATGGAAAGCACACTTCAATGACTACTCGAAGTAATTTACCTTTCATTTTCCTTTACGATCTTACTAATATATTTTGATTTAACAGTATTTTTCTATAATTCTGCAGCAAAAGTCAGAAGGCTGTATGACATTGCCAATGTCCTGTCTTCCATGAAATTTATTGAAAAGGTGATCCATCTTGTTAACTATTTGATTGAAGAGGATCATTCTGCTAAATCACATTTTTTTTCCATCGAAACGTACTGTATTAACATCCTGGAGTACTTAGTTAACTATCTCAAAATTTATGTGGGTGATAAAATATGAAACGTAAACTAACAGGGCATCTAAAAAGTACTAACGTATGTCTCGGATTATGTGCAGATTCATCACCCAGAAACAAGGAAACCTGCATTCAGATGGTTGGGGCTAGAAAATGGACCTCATAACGAGTCTAAGAAGAGGGTATTTGGGACTGACATTACCAATTCCACGTTAAAGAGGTGCAAGGTAGATGGGAACGCCAAGTTGCAGCTGCAAAAGCAAGGTAAACATCAGAGTTTGGAGAATGAGGTCGACACATTAAAAACAAGTGCAAACAGTTTCCAGTTTGGTCCTTTCGCACCTATAAATGTACCCAAGGTTGAAGCTTCAGGCAATGGCAAACCGAAACAAGTTATTGATTGGGAAAGTCTAGCCTCTACTTATCGGCCTCAGTATCACAATCAAGGTATCTTTTACTTCTGCATAGAATAAACTTCAAAACTCCTGTTACTATTTAAATGACACATTCTAGATGTTGCACTAGCACTGATTGAACTATACTTTGGACAATCACGATATCTTCATGCTGTTATGCTTTTGCTGCTTATGGTCTGTTTTGTCAAAAAAGAAAAAAAAGGGACACTGTACCTTGTTCCTTTCTTCAGCCCCTGTTTGACTACCATTATTTGAAATTTTTTTTGCTACATATTCATTTTCGACTACACATTCACAAAATAAAATATTCTACACGTAAATCCAAAAATTTTCCCTACTTTTTAACTACACATTCTCCTAAAACTCACTATTCAAAACATTGTTTTTTGGAAATAATGGCCACCAAACATAGATAATAATTCTCCACGACTTACTAAACAAATCTCGTTCTGTTTCTAATATTAACTAGTTACTAGTTATTATCCGTTCACAATGTCTTGATCTTTAATTTATTTCTCTGAAATTGTTTCAAAAGCTACAAATTCTGGTTTTCTATTTCACAGAATGTAGCACTTATACTGGTTTCAGTGTCCCTTTCTAAGCTAATCAAATTTTAGAAGTAATCAGTTTAGCCATAGTGAATAAAGTCACCACCTTTTATTATTGCCTAAACAAGCAACTTTCAGAAGACATTTAACAAAGACTTTTACAACATTAATGAGATATTTTCTTGAATAAAATAGCATTTGTTTATGATATTACAGCTTTGCGGGATCTTTTCTCACATTATGTTGAAGCATGGAAATCATGGTACTCTGAAGTTGCCGGGAAGAAGCCAAAACAACTAATGTCTTGACACTTTCGAGGTCATCAGGAGCATTGATGTATACTTAATCTCCTCTGTTTTTCGTCATTTCAGAATCAATGTACATTAATTTTCTTGAATATGAACTGATTTCTTTAGTATAATTATATTTTGATTTTTCAGAGATTGCTTAGTCTCAATTGTAGGATTGCTACAAGCACAATGTTTGCAAAATGAATAGCCCAAATACTGTTCATTTACAAGCTGAGGCCAAGAGGACCAATGAATAACTCATCATTTTCCATAGATGCTAGTGTAGAGTGGTATATGAATTCTAGGTCCTTTATGCCATTCTTGCGCCCAAAAAACCTATTTGTTTTTTTAGTTTGAAATATATTCTTGATAACTTTGACAAGTTTTGGAATTCTTTAGCACTTTCTATATCGAATATACTTCATAAATTGATATAAAATGAATACTTAGGATGACATTTCAATCTTTCTGGCTTCTTATAGCTATTCCTCTCCCCTCTCTTTAATCCTACGAGTTCCTTAATACTCATTTAATCACATCATGAAGTCTATCTGAATCTTTCTATATCCTGCATTGGACCCGGTTCGACATTCTCTAAACCTACTGACTTGATAAATATTCATGCCATAAATGCAGCTTAGAGTTCACCGCTTTGAAAATTGACTCTCAATTAATCATTCAGCAATTCCATTCAATACATAGCTCAATTGTCCCAAGTGGCTTGTTTAGTACATGCATTTAAATAACTGGCCAAAAATACACATGTCAACAATAGTTCCACCAAGAACATGTGGGATTTTATTGTTTGATCAGAAACGAGTTTCACAATGAGGATGCTGAAAATACTAGTCATGGTGACAATCGCTCAATTTTCCATACCCTCATTCCATCAGTCTCAATTGGAGAGTAAAGCAACCTGTCAACAACACAAAACAAGGCACAAATGATTTGCATATTAGGTTTTAACGACGACAAAGTGCAACATTTGATTCTTGAACTCTATTTCATAAAATCACTCATAACAGAATAGGAAGTATCTAAGATAATGACGGTTTATTCTCAATGGTTGTCCAGTAACATTGTTCTCTTGTGAGATTTACAAAATGTTTCTTATTCTTGATGACAAGTTTTCAACTTTCACTTATCTGGCAAATTGATATTGGTGTTATAATTCCTTCAAGTCGTGTTTTTTAACATGTATTTGCCATGAGTCACCAATTTTTTGCCCTTCTTTTTAAAATCAAGCAAGTCTTCACTGAAAAATTCTATTCAAAAAAGTTAAATATCTGTTCCAGTCACGTTTCTATCAAATAAAAGTTCTCTTCTCAGCAGTATTCATCTTTTCTCTTTTTGGTTTTCTGAGAACATATCCTCATGTACAAACAAACACATTGTTTATTATACTACGTACAGGTATATGCTAACTAAACTCAAGAATGTTCCAAAAGGTCTGTGCTACTTTGAAATTGTAAATTAAAGCGACGAAAAATGACTTTGAACCACTCAGGGAAAACTCGACAGTGGACTAGGCTCCATAATGAGCTATTAGACAATCTCATAAAATCTTACCTATCATGCAAGCGAGAGGTTTGTCCTTGCCAAAACTCAAAAAGCTCAGGTTTTAGTTTGTATCCTCCCCAGAATTTGGGTTTGGGAATAGTGCTCCTGCGCAGAACACAAAAGAGATCTTTTTTAGAGTTTTAAGTTGATATGGAAGACCCGTTTAGAAAGACAACATGAAAAATAAATGATTTGCCTACAAGATGATATTAAGTATCATTTGGTTTCAGTCATAACATGGATACTAAACCACATATATATATGATTGTATGCATAATCATGTACATGGAAACATTGCTAGAAATGAGACTTCGTTCAGACTAATCAAAATGAGACTTGGTTCAGACTAACATGGATATTAGGGCCGAAACCAATTCCTTCAGCATGAATTAGTATTAGACCGGTAAAGATTGAATGACTAACCCATCAGAGAATTTCGCCTCCAGCTCTTCCTGTTGTTGGTGGAGAAACTGCCGTCCAGGAATTACAGTGCTCTGAAGGAAAACAAGATGTTGGTCTTGGTAACTAGTGCAACCTAATCAGAAAAGCAATCAAGATATAAGATAATTTCGGAGAATGGATATCGAAAAAAACCTGCTTGCTAACTATTGCTCCAATCTGGCTTCCTCTTGGACGGCTGTGGAAGTACTTCTCTGACTCTTCTTCTGATACTTTTTGCACTGGCCCTTCAACTCTTACCTACAGACCAACAAACAACGGTTAAGTTTAACCATACTCGTTTAGGGAATCACTTTAAGGGACATGTCTTCATGTTACCACTGAATTTTACTTTATATGGCAGTTAACATTATCTACAGGACTTTATTGATACCGAAACACGAGCTTAGGTGCAGCCCTGTCTAGGAGGTTGAGCAGATAGAAAAATGGTGATTTTGACACACCGATGGGAAATTGGTTTATTAGTTCATAAATGCCTTCTAAATTTTGGTATTTTAGAAAAGAATCCAATACAATAAGAAATTATAACCACAAAATTCCTTTGTCAATCCGTGTAATACTACTTTAGAGATAAGAGATCGCTTCCCATGAATAACAAAAATAAACCACAGGTTATTTATGGATCTAATTCTTTACGACACTTTGTGTAAATTTTGAGGAGATGAGCTCACCTGACGATTCAAACCATCCCAGTAAAAGAGGAGGGCTGCACTAGGATTTTCAGATATTTGATGAGCCTTTCGACTCTCATAATTGGTATACCTGCTCAGAGGTCAGAAGTTGAAATTCCAAAAGAAAAAGGTCAGGCTATATCTATGACCATAAGAGTGATAGAGCAGAACTTACCAGACAAAACAGTCTTTGTCAACTCCTTTTAGCAATACCATTCGCGATGATCTGTGCAACACCATTATGTTGCAACATCAAATTGCATACAAAATTTATCTCAAACTAATGAAGAGTTCTAGACATGAGATATGAACTAGATCAACTTAAAATGTTATCTCACAAGTTGATCTTAAGATGTGCCACAGCCGCATTAAAAATAAACTAGTAAATTCTTACATATCTTGCAAAATCATATTTTATTTGCAAGACTAGTATCTAAGAACAAATAAATCAGGCGCAGTGTAAGACACTTACGGTTTCCCATCCTTTCCAGTTGTGGAAAGGGCCATAGCATTTGGTTCCTTCAGGCCTGCTGCCACAGCATCATCAAACCATTTTTGGAACTGCAGTAAGAAAATGCTTTATTTTAAAGCAATATAAGTGATTTTGCAGGTATGTAGAGAAATATAGTATAAAAATCAATGTAACAAAGTACTAAAAAACTTCTCATAACATTTATGGGATAAATATGTGTACGCGCACACACATCAAAAATTTTAATTTATAATGCCCAGCCAATCTCTTTAACATGAAACAATACCTGATCAAAGGGGTCGGCCTCAGCCTGGTCCTCAGAAAACTCTGGAGATATATAGTTCTCCCTTAGAGCTGATATGTCAACTCGTGGAGGCTTCCCAATTCGGACGCACATAGAAGTGCCAGGATATGCTGGAAGGTTAAGCTTGAATTTGTCTGCAATAGGTGGGGGGACAAATCTGCCACCTAGAAAGTGGTGCGGACCAGAAAACTTTTTGGCACACAACTTAGGAGCAGTTAAGGAAACCTACATATAGGTTGCACCTTTTAGAAGTTTCAATCAATGACGGGGGAAATAAAGAGGCTATCTTTTAGATGCTCTGAAAAATGGAAGATAAAAATTTTGAACAGTGGATACATACCAGCATGTCAGGTTGAATGCCTTCACCGCTAAGATCTCCTTCTTCAACATGCCATCCAGAAGGAATATCTACAGAGACAATGACAGGTGACTTCTGATGCTTTTGGTTGGGATTTCGTAAAGCGACCAGCCTTTGTATCATATCATCAAAAGGTGGCCTTGGGGTACCTAGACGAGTTATACAGATTGAATTCAGATATAAAAGTAAAATTAAGTAAAGGCTCCCCCAACAGAATAATTAGAAATCTCTCAGTTGCTTTAAGATTGAACTTAATGCAACTTCAGTGTACCGTATGCAACCTTTGCAAAAGAACTGTAATATTTATTTTTTTAAACCATCACTCACCAGACAAATGTCAACTTCAATGAATTAGAACATTAGAACTTAACGAGATGATCCAGCTATTGGCAACCTGACAAGAAATTATCTATTTTTAAACATTCTCAGCATATTTATATTGTTTAAAATACAGTGTTTGGTGAATTATTGATTGTGTAAAACAAAAACAGTTATAGGACCTAGGGAAAATGGTAATTGTTTATTTAGTTTTATGTTCTTCGAGTGGAAGGCTGATTCCGCAACTCTAGGAGATAGATCTCTCTAGTTTGACAGCATACATTCCTCAAACTTTAGTCATAGAGCTTTTTGATGGCCTTGTATCTAGTTGAAAATATAGCCACAGGAATCATGAACATATTCATTCTAGTGTATTTCATCAGTTGCTTCAACATTTCTTCAGCACAGTATTGAAGCTAGCTAGACTTCAAGAGGTTTTCAGCAAGTATTGTCCCATCACATTCTGTCTGTTGACATGGGTTCGAGTGTACAACATGAATATACTATGAATTCACAAACCCTAAGGTAATTTTTCCACTCCCTGCCAACTAGCCTGAGTCTGACACTCACAAATCTTTGGCTAGACATTGAAATTTACCCGGCATCTTATATTCATGGTTTTTCATAACATATCAGGAAATTTTTTACATTTTAGTGCTGTCATAAATACCATAGATATTAGAATAGTATATTTGTCTACAAAATAGTAGAAGTAACAATGTTAACGGACTCATTCATAGATGAGAGAGAAATTATCACACGCAAAATGAATTAGCAAAAAAGCTGTTCTAACAAGAAATTGAACAGACCAAAATGCTTCGATAGGGTGGGCTATCCTCGGAAGTACACTGGTTGTTGTGACCATAAGCATGAGTTGTAGACTCCAGAAAAATATGAGGAAAAAGAAAGAATAGAATTCTTTGCCAAAAAGGAAATTTTTATGACGTTATTAGGAAAGTAAACAAGAAATATGGTCATACACTTTCACAGACACACAATGAACAGAAGGAAAGCCGCTGGGAAAGGGTGCGTTAACATACACATGTTATGGCAAACTTATAGAATTGGCTATTTCAACAATAACTTGGGTGGATGTACAACCAATGAGCAATTACTCAAAGAAGTTTTAACTTCTCACTTCTCCCAGCACTGTCTTAGCTATAGGCCAAATAAATATGGATATACCATCAAGTTTCACAAAAAAAAAGAAAAAAAGAAAGAAAGAGGAAAGCACCATGGAATGAGAACCCAAACATTGCATCCAATAGAATGTCGAAGCTGCTTGATAAGTCCACCGGCAGCTCTTCCACTGACAGGAAAGGAACTGACAGCGACTCTAACTACAAAACTCATGCATAAGCAGGATTGATGGATCATTCTGTCTGTTATAGTAAACTTATGTTTTAATTCTATACCTGTGTCACCAGGCCACTGTAAAGAGGCTTAGGAGTGCGCTTTGGATAACAAATAAACGGCTTATAGCCAAAATGATATAAATGACGAGCAGCTACAAGACCGTCGCCGCCATTATTCCCAGGACCACATATAGCAAGAACACGATTATGTTCACCTGATTTGTAGACCTGCCACAAAATCAATTTTAAAAGATCAACGTCCTCCTTGTTGTATAAGATGTCTAAGAGAAGTTATTTCTTGTTTTGATAACCCTTGACAATTCTCATCCTCATTCTACTCTTGGTTGCATTCACTGAACTTTGTTATGATTTGATAGATTTGTCACCAAAATATGAAAAGTTTCCCAAACAGTAAGTCCTATTTTCACGTTAGAACTATTATCAAATATGAAGTGTTTTAAATCTGATAATATATCTAAATGACACCCGATGAAACTATCACTTTCTCTTTTTTCAATACCTCGCCTAAGAGGAAAGAAAGAAGAACTAAGAATGGTCACGTTTACCCTGAAACATACAAAATTCAATTATATGCGTATGTGGCACAATGTTTTATACCACTAGAGTAAGATTATTTCAACCTACAGCATTTACTTAAAATCGGCAATTAAAAGAACACTGATTATGAACCAAAAATTTACCTCAGCTATTGAAGTAGCCACACTCAAACCAGCTAATTCCTGCAACAAAAATTCACCTTTCATGCTACTGAAACCTGAAAATATGAACCTAAAAACTACAGCTAAATTGAAAAAGAAAAAGCAAATTAAAAAATAAATAAAAATAAAACTGACCATTAACTGATCCACGCTGAACCCAAGTGGACCCATGAGAATTTCATCAACTTCCGCTGCCTCTTGTTGATTTAAGTAGGATATAGATTCTGGGTCTTGCACAATTTTAGCTGTTGATGCCATTGCTTTTACTTCACTACAAAATCCCGACCTATGAAAATTTATCTTCGAATTTGAACCCCAAAAACCCTGTATTTTCAATCAAAGGTAAATCATCAAATTGCTAGTAGCGTGAAAGTGTGTTATGGAGAGAATTACTTACAGAGCGGAGAGAAGGGGGATTGAGAATGTGAGTATTCTTGAAATAATTAGGGAAATTGGGAGGGTGAAGAAGTGATAATTGATTGAGAAGGCATTTCATGGTTCTGGTTTTGCACAGCAATGCTAGCATTTTAATTTTGGTGTTATTGGTGGCTAGATTTGTAAATTTATCCAACTTTGTATTTTGCTTTTTGGAATTTACTAGAAGAATTTTAAACAGTAAAAATAAAAACTTAAAAAGAAATTTTAGAGCAAATAATAATTTTATCTTCAAAATATATTGTTAGTGATTAAAAATAAAATTGATTTGGTATTCTAATTATGTTAGATGGTATTCTTACCCTTATTACTCTCGTAACTACATTATCTATTCAGGAATAGTAGATTGACGGAGAATGAGTGATTGAAAAAGAAGGAAAAATTACTGATGTGATGAAAAATATTATTTTATTGAAAAATATGTGGTTGAAAATGAGTAAAAGAATGAAAATGAAAATTTTAATGTGTATCGAACAGGGGCCAAGAGTGCGATGGATATTATTGAAGAAAGAATGTATTTTAAATAGTGATATGGTGAAAAGTATGTGATTAAAAAATAAGGAAAAGTTATTGATGTGATGGAAAATATTATTTTATTGTAAAAAGTGTGACTGAAAATGATTTTTGAAATAATGTATTTTAAAATAATGTGGGTCAAACAACGGCCAAATAAAAAAAAAAAAAAAAAATTTTTAACCACTTGTTCTGGAATTTTGAAAAATTCAACCTCAAGAAAATATAAAAAAGAAAAGAAGCTAATTTGCCCTCTCAATAGTACGTTCCAATATAAAAAATTGGAGGGTTAATTATGTTAATGACCACTGGAGCTTTGAGTAATTATATCGGTGGTTATTGAAATTATTTTTTTATGATAATAGTCACTCAATCTTCTAACTGTTAAACTAACGGTCACTTGTTAAGAAATTAACGCTAAATTCTACATGGTGCCATAAAGTGACAAAATTGGAGAACTGGGAATTTAGAATTAATCATGTCTGGGGTAAGAAAATGTAACGTGGCATTAATTTTGTTCAAATTTTCGAGCTTAAATAATATGGTAAACCCACTTTTTCTTTCTTAACGACGATTTTGCTACCTTGATGTAATAAATAACATCATTTGATGACCCAAGATGTACTTAATAGCACAACCTAAGATTTAACCTTGATATATTTTATCAAATGACCACTTGTAGAACAAGAGTTCTATGTCTCACAATCACAAATATCATATATCATAGTCCAGATTTATTTTATTTATATTCCGAACCAAGTTTTTATTTCTATGAAAACAAAATATTACATACTACATTAGAGAACAACGATGTAAATGCACAGTGTTTCCATTTGCTAACTTCAACTAAACAAACTGATTTAATAGAAACAAAATTATAAATTCAGTTAGATACTACTGTCGTCAACACCTACAAAATAACTATTCCTAAATGTATAACAATTTCATGCTTTTCAGTCTTGTATATTTTACTAGAGAATATCTCTGTATCCATGTTAATTTTTCTGAACAATTTATAAATTTATTGAATAAATCGAGTGTTATTGCGAGCTAAAAAAATGTACTATAGAAAGAAAATTTGGGGCAACATTGTCACACAGAGTAATCTCTTGCAGAGAGTTTATATAGGGAATATCATTGTCATAAAGAGTGACTCGAGGCAAGACAAATGCTAGGAATTGGATCCTGCTCTTTAAAGAGACTTTTTGTGGGGAAAAGTTCACTCTTTCAAGTATCCTGGACTAGACTGATCGAATGAGTCGAATCTTTCAAATACCTCTCGAATAGCCACCACGATATGTTGAGGGCATTGCCCTTGCCTTTTACGGCGAAAACATTCCTACTACTCTGCCAGTCATTTGTAAGTTTGATCCATTCCCTTCTCCATTCTTTCAAGCGAAAACCGTCTCCCTTTTCTAAACTTTGTATTAGAAACTTGAAATAAACTGCTGCACGGGGGCCATAGTAATCTCGTAGAAGCCCGCTCCAGTACTTGTTTCCTAGAATGATGGTAAAAGATCGAGGATCTCAGTATATTATTAAACATTGTTCAGAGTATTCTATGCTCTAAAAGCTTGAAGAATCAGAAACTAAATGAACACAAAACTTTTAGCATTATGGCTACTGATCTATGTAAATAACAAGTATGTGGTTCTCCACATACCGTAGTCACGAAGCAGACTAGCTTCCTCTTCTGTGTTGTCGAACCACATTGTAATTTGGGTTCTTGCATTCCATTCAAACTGCATATTTTTCACTAATTCAGGTGATGTCCTGGTTGAAGTGATCATGTTCATTCATTTGGAAAGAAGGCATACCTGTTTTTCCTGTTCTTCATTTTGTGCTAGTTTCTTTGCACTCTCAAGCCAAGGTCCTAAAAGAAATCCATCATGGCATGCTAAAAGCGTGTCCATATCTTCCACGAGATTGAGAAATTTCTGGCTAAGTAGAGAAACTGCAGGGAGATCACCCAGCTGATATGCTTCAATAATCTTCAAGAAAAGTTGATTTGCATACTTTGCTAAAGCTTGTCTTGTCAGGTCAACAAGGTCGTACCTGAGATGACAACATAGAATTCCGCAACCATATGAGGAGGAAAACATAATGGCGAAGTTATGGACGAGTAAATATGGAGATCCATGTGAGATACACCATATGTCCATGTTTGGAACGCACTAGTCGACAAGATAATGAACAAGATTTTAGCTTCTTTTTCCAGGATTGATCTCACTTGACATGGCGAGTCTCACAATAATCTCCATCTTTAATCTTCTATAGAAGTGATTTAAGATTAAATAAACACAGAACATAACATTCAATGTCATGCTTCATTGATCTAAAACGAAATATATGAAACCTGTAAGTGCTCCTTTCTGAGAGTTGATCCCCGCTTGCAATGAAAAGTTCTAGAGCGCGTATTAATTCTGAAGTTGAATACCAGAGATGAGGATGATTATAGGAATCACCAAGTTCATAAATAGCTCTCCCAGGAGATGGGTAATTATCATGGCGATATCTTCCATTTAGTGAAAATGAAGGTAATGCAATTGAAAATGGATCAGCATCTGGGAAAGCCACTATAACATCTCTATTCTTGTCCTGTTAATATTATAAACATGTTAAAAAAAAGTGTAACATATATTTGAGCATAAAGGCAAGCATTAACATAGTGAGACAAGACGCACTAGTGAAGAACTACAAAAGCAACAAGTTTTGGCTTACATTTAAACCATCTGTGCAATTATAAACTGTATGATACAGTATATTCCAGGCATCTAGTACAGATGAAACAGATCTTCCGTAGCGTCTCTTGGCATATAGATCTATCCATGTCTGGGAGGAAAAAATTCTAGTTACATTTTGAAGATATAGAAATGCGGCTCACAGATGAGTGTGCTAGTGATTGTTAAACAATTATGCAACTAACTTCAGAAACCCCTCATAATTTCAACTGAATATATAAAAATTTCGGGACTCACTTTAAGCTCTACTTTTAATATAACAAATGTGTATAGCATACATTGGTTTACCTTAATGTCAACTCTATTATGTCGAAATGCCATTTCTGACATAAGATCATAAACAACAGGATTCTGTTCAATACCTTCCATTGACATCCCAACACCAACCTTGGGGAAATAAAATTGAGAGAGATGAGTAAGACAGAAAATAGAACAATCTCAAGTAAAGATGAGTAAATATCGCATGTTGTTGAGCAAAGAACACAGTTCTGAGAAAATTTATTGCTTTAAACTGAGTGTGTAAGATTACGGCAAGTACAATGCAGTATAAAATCTGAAATGTAACAATGTTTTTACCCAGGATACGTGAAAAAGACAAATATAAGGCCAAAATTTTTGGGATACTATTTGTATGATAAAGTTTTGATCAAAATCTGATGCACATAAAACCATGCCTCGGCGAACATGAGATACGGCTGAAAAATCGAAATGATTCAGATAGGTTAATTAACAACAAAAAATCTAATTTTAGAGAAAGATACACTGTAGAATCTATAAATAACTCAGAAGCAACTGAAGCAAGGCAAGTATTTCAGTGAAATGGCCATGCACAGACATTGTTTAAAATGGCTAGAGTACTATCTGAGGCTGATATATGCATTGTCATTCTGAGAATAAGGAAAGATTTATATGTAAAGGAGATCAAAACCAGATTTGATCAAATAGACTTACCATGGTGGAGTTTTTACTAAGGCGAGCATCTATGGGTCCAGATCCTACAGCATCTAAAATTCCATACATCTCGATGTTTCCAGCAAAGTTGTGCAACATACACCTTAGTACATGATAAATTCAAGTGTGACATTGATGGGAAAAAGGATGAACAATAATACAAAACATGGTTGCATGTATCTTAATTTCTAGCTACATAAAAATTACACACAAGAAAGCTATGCACATTTTGCACTCTTTAATATCTACAATCTAAAAAATAAAATAATTCTGTGCCAATTTTATGTGATTTTCTCAATATTCATACATAAGAAAAAAAAAATATAAAAAAAAAAAAAAATAAATAAAAAAAAATATATATATATATGCTAAAAATGCCTGGAACCATAAATGCATGAGAAATCGATAGCTCAAGTACTCATATGTTCAATTAAATCTCCTTAAAAACTGTGCTATACGTCGTCACACACACACAAAATGAATATAGTAGGGGTTACCAGATGTAAGGAATGCCATAGAATTGTTCTGAAGTAATCCAAACAGGTTTAACCTCAGCATATAGATCAAGGACAACCAGTTTCCCAACAGGAACAGAATGTAAGAGTGCCTGAAAATAGGAGAGATTTATAGAGAAGCACACTTGCATTTGGGGGAGAAAAAAAAAAAAAAAAACCAGAGAAATAACCAACACTGAAAAAATTGGGCCTAAAAGAAAATTTTGAAATGATAAATGTTGCATGAAACTTTTGATTAGTTGCTCTGTCCCTAGCAGATACCATACGGGAAACTCTTTCTTAAAGTTTCCAACACCTTCACAATCTCTTTACATAACAAATAAAACTGAAAACTGAATATACTTATATTTATTGGATGTATTTTGAACACCCTTAGGGCAATAAATTATGTGGTCAAGCATGGCACTTGAAAATATTTCCTGTGCTCATGGCGTTCTCGTGTTGAAGGCTTCATGTATATTGGTTTTGTATCATGAAGACTTCGACTATTTTTGCTTAAATTTCAATATATGATGTAGCTCCTATTTGAGCCCCATTTTCTAAAACTCATTTTTCTCCAGACTCATTTTCGATCACACGTTCTTCCCATAAAATAATTTTGCACGTAAATCCAAAAATTTCCCTTACTTTTTAATAACACATTCTAAAAAAAATAAAAATCAATTTTTACAAAATCTATTCTCAAATGGTGCTCAAACATGGGTGTAATGTTTTACATTCTCTAAAATTATTCCACGCTAGATAAAATTTTAGAAAATACACAAACATATAGCCAAATGTAGTTTGCATGTGTAAATATTCAAGAATTTCCATGTGTAATATCAATACAATCGAGCTAGTGACTGGACAACCTATGTTAGATGGACATCAAAAGAATCAATTCAAATGATGAAACAGAATGAAACATAACCTTCATTTGTGGAGGCTTCCAAAAGGGGTCATCAGTAAAAAGCCATCCCTACGAAACATAAAGACATTTATTAAAATGTGAATGAAAAATCATAAGGGTACAAAAAACTAAAGCGGAACCTAGAATGAAAACCAAATAAAGATATCAGGACCCGGAACATATGCATAAATGGCATGACGTGTCAAATAGAAATAGATTCCCATGGTTGCAAATAAAAGACTAAGCATGTTTCAATTTAATCTTAATTGAATACGTAGATAGAAGAAGCATAAATAATGCACTTCAGGGATCAGCACAATCTTCATCACTAGCAAGTTCCTCATCAGGTAAGACAGGATAACTTTGATTGGAAGAAAAATCAAAGCGATAAGATGCATAAATATCACCTGCATTAGCCAAATAGCATCCATATCACCGCTTTCCATGCCACTAAATATTGCAGCAGCTAACGAAGAGATGTATTCTGGGTCATCTACTGGGGGTGTGTTCTCATCAAAGGTATCACTGGGAAAACATAGAATACGAGAGCCTTAGCACTTTAATTATATTGAACAACAAGGAATTTTTAGTAAGTTAATGTAACATGTTGGTTCATCCCAAGATCCTGATGAAAATATGATACTGAAAGTATACAATAATACTGGAAGAGAATGTGAGGCCATGTTCACATCAGTGCATTTCAAGGTTTGTATAAGTTGTCAAGTTAAAATCCGAGATAGATGGGGGTGGGGAGAAGGGTTGGCCAGAAACAATCCTCCAAATTAAAGCATGTTTGGAAATGTTTATAAATAGTTTAAATTATAACTAGATAGAAATGAGTGGTGGATAAGTAGGTAGTGCTTATGGGTCCCCTTAAATATGTGGATAAACAGTGGCTCGAGTTTTTATAATCATGAGCCAAACATAGGCTTAGTTACAATGTCAACCTTAAGTGAATGAAAAAGGTCAACGTTGGCCTTCTGAAAGATAAAATAACAGAAAGTTATGGACTTGCTCAGTTATCAAAGGTACCCAAAACATGGCATATGAAGACATAGTCGCACTACATAAGGATCAAACTGTTGATATATATGATTGACCTGGAGATACTTGTCTGCTTAACACATAACTACCTTGGTAAAGCAGCAATTTTAACTTGATTTTGCTTGTATGATTTTAAATCAAAGTACTTGTAAAAGAGAAAAACAAACAAGTTTGGACAAGTATGGAACTAAGCCAAATGATATTTCAAGAACATGAAGTAAAGCTAAACAGAAATATATGTGGGCTTACCAGTTATATATGTGGCTAGTCCTTCCATATTCTGAATAGAGAGGTATATAGGAATTTCAGGAGCAGTACAAAACTTTTTGAAAACAAGTAAAATTATAGATTAATAATGTAATACTATACATATGCACAGTGATAATGAGAGAATTTACTTGCACACCTGTCAATTGTTGCCTAATAAATGTTCTCCCAATTTCAATGAACAGGGGATCGGTTGCATCAAGAAGGTAGGTGCAGCACCACCTAGGGTCACTCCAAACAGTGAACCTAAAGGTCCCCAAAAAAGGATCACTTTAGTGAATTGCTGCAAAGTTTCTTGCTCGGATACTAGGATCCAGAAAATCTTTTTACTGTAACCATGATAGACCAGCTCCACAGCAAATATGGATATTTTTGAACAATTTTCCACAAAAACTACACAGGCTATAAATCTATAACATCTCATAGAACTAGTTTTTCACTTCATAATGTCACACACAATCATAATAAAAGTCATGCATTGCCAGAACAGCAGGTATAGGTGAGGAACTAAAAGTATGTAGAAAGAAATGACACTAATGTTAGTAAAATAAATGCTACAATATTACCAGTTTCCTAGATGTGTTATCTTTGCTGATGGATAAACAAGCTTTAGAGCTGCTGGAACATTACCAGAAAAGGCTGGAAGGACTGAAACACACACAAAAAAATAAATAAATAAAAAGAAGACAAAAAAGCAATACTGTCAAAACAAAGTTAAGAGTACAATTCCTATAAGGCAGTGTTTCAAATTCAGATTTTATTCTGTTTTTTAGAATTTTCTTTTAGTGAAAGTTTTCGTTTGTCTAATGTGTGTGGCACAATAATTAGGAACTCAGGGATGTCATTTAGTGAAACCAATTGGATATGAGAGATAATCCAAAATTTATATATGAAGGCTTCTCATATTTCCATAGACTGAATTTGAAACTGTTGACTGGTTGTAATACAATCGATTGATCTTTTATATGGAAATTACTGATTCCTTTCAAACTCCACAACATCATTACGCGAGGACATCACTTGTAAGATTAGATTTTGATAGCAAGATTGTCTACACTCTAGTATGCATCCAAGATAGAATTTATATTTTTCATCAGAATCGTCTAGAATGCATCCAAGAAAGCTTTGTACCCGGATTCATTCCCAGTTCATGCATTCTAGCAAGTATTTTCTTCTGCAGGATCAGTTGCAGATCTAACCAACTCTGTGGCAATGGCCCACCCCACCTGTGATTGAATTATTAGTTCTACGAGGATAGCTGATATATACCTAGCAAAATAAATCCAAACATGGTAAGCATTGAAGTTATTCAATGGAGCTATAGGAGGAGGAACATTAGTTTTCATCCAACATTAGCAACGAACAGAGTTGACAGCAACAACTTTAGTTGACCATGCAGATAAATGATATGGGTTTATACTGTAGTAAACTTCAGAAATATTATTAGCTTAAATTCGTGATAACAAAATCAAGGGTATCCATGTTAAGGAAGTCCTGCATATTGTATATGTGGGACCTTAAAGCAGAAAATGAAAAAAGGAACAAAAAGGGAGATAATGAGGATCTTCCTTTGGTGCTCGAAATACAAACAAAAGTAATCTTTTTCAGAAAGCTCAAGTGCAATCTCCTGCTAAGATTTCATATTTTATGGCATCTTAATTGGTGCATTAAATGACAGTGCATTCAAATGGAGGACTTATTAACCTGAATAAAAACTATCTGCAGAATACACCGAGATGTTTAAAATTGTGTATGCCTAACTTGATTAGAAGACCAGGATCAAGAAAGCAGTCATCGGGAATGCTCTAGTAATAAATTTAGGACTAGTTTAAGCTCTACAAGCTTACCCATGCATATTTCCCATACGTGACCATGCCAGAAATGCTGGACCTCCAAAAAAATTATTCAAATCTGCAGCTGTTATATTGAAATTCTGCTCAAGAATGATACACAATAGTTAATAGTTAGAATAATTAAAGAAAGAGAGAGAGAGAGAAGGAAAAGTACTATATGGCCCATCCAAATGAGAGCAATATGAGCACTATCAGTCGGCAAAATTTTTGATAGTTACCTGGGATGTTTGTTGAAAAATGATATCCAAAATACTATAAAGCATATAAAAGGGGTTACAAAGAGTACCTGGAAGACTTTCTGCCAAATAGCTTCTTGTCCAGTGAATGCCAAAGGCAAATTGATACCTTGGAGAGCCATCCAGTCGATTTCTTTCTCCCATCTTTCCCAGTCCCACCATGCAAATGTATCTTTAAAGGCATAGAATTGAAATGTGAATGCAGGAATATAAGGGTAAAGCCAATATACTTCTAGAGCATTAGAACATAGAAAATAAAGAATAAAATCCAGTGCTTACAGCTAGATGTAACAGCATTCTGATAGTAGCTCCAAGGAGTAGGTCTCTTCATGACTATCCCTGACTCTTGAACCTTAGGCAGGGATCCAGACTGTGGTACTGAAGAGAGCTGCACACCACCAGTTTTGCTCCATGATATATGTGCTCCACACCAATACTTCAGGTACCAGTGAAGACCAGACAAAAGCTCCACTCCAGTGGTTCCACTTATTCTGTGTGAAAAATAAACATTAGAAAGGTTCTGCACAAAACTTGTATATAAATAATAAAATTTCGTGTCGATATGCAATGTAAGAGTTCCAAAATACAGAATAAAAAATAGGGTAATGATATAGCAATTCAGTTTTCATCTTAACCATCCTCAGCATTCCTGATACTACCTTACCACTTCAACAAGAAAATTACAAGTAAAATTTCGAATGTTCAAGTGTGAATCATCAATACAAGGACTTGTACATACAAAATTTCAGGGGAACCAACTTCACTGACAGAAAGATGATTGGTTAATTTAAAACAAGACTCTCCACCACAATGCTCCTGCACAAAGGATGAAAGGGAGAACCGGAATAAGAAGATAGCCATGTCAATTGCAATATCTTTTGCTTAATGTGAAACGAGTGCAAGACAATAAAATTCATTGCAGCAAAAACTTCCTTACAGTTGATATAAAATTTGTGCTACCTCTATAACAATGGTAATATAGACAACAATAGATATAAATAAAAAACTCCATTAAAAATGTCATACATATCATTCTCAAATGCAGATCAAAGAAAAAAATCAGAAAAATTTAATTTAAAAAATAACCAACTCAAAATGATTTTCCATGCTATCTTGATTGAGTACTTTGCAAAGGATAGGGAATACTGCTACTTTAATTGCTTTTGGACTAGGTTATGCACTATGTCATGACATATAAGCAAGCATTTCCAATTTAACTAGCCTAGTGTAGAATTAAGCTAGACATGGAATTCAATATTTCGGCTAGTTTAATAGTTCTACGTGTTGCTCATTATTCAGTCATTCTGATGATCATACCAACCCAATGAAAACTTTTTAAAATAACTGATATAGGTTATGAAAATGCATTATGGCACCATATGCACAATACATCTAAGATCATTTTGACAACAGAGTTTATTAGAGAACTCAAGACTTCCTTTAAACTCAACGGACTCCTTGCTACACTTAAAAGTTACTTTTTTGAGCAAACAACATAAGCCTCGGGGGGTTTACGACAATAACAGATACACCCCCTCATCTTTAAAAAAAATTCAGAAACCTCCCTTAAGGTTTACTTTTTGTAACAGATTCTCTGTCAGCTAAAAGTATTAATATATTTCCAATTTACCCCTTAATTGTATTTTGAAATTATTATTATTTAAACTATATAATTTTCTTTTCTTATTTCTTAAGATATACTTTTTCATTTTGATGAAACTATTATAGTTTAAAATTATCAATTATAAATCTTATTATAAAATAAGATTTTTTTTTTTCAAGTATAAAAAAATCTAGTTGAAAATTTTAATAACATTATGAGATTTTTATAAATTATTAAATATGATTTTTTTTTTTTCAAATACAGTTGACAAATAATTAAAAAACCAATTTACAATAATTTAATAAAGCTAGTTGGAAACTTTAATGCCATTATAAATATTGTTATAAAAATAAAAGTATTACATATGATTTTTTTGCAAATATGATTAGGAAAATAATTAACAAATTAACAAAAATAAATATATTAGAATAATTTAATAAGCTACTTGAAAATTCATTAAGTGTTTTATATTGCATGATTTAGTAGCGTTTTCTCTATTTTTTGTATTTTTTATACTCTTTACATTTATACTATACTAAGTTTAGAAAATTAAGGTAATAATATATCATAATACTAACAATGTAAAAACGTTTGTATCGAATGTCTAAGATATCTTAGAGCGCGAACCTCCTAGAAAAAAAATGCTTTCCTTATTTTGTAAAAAAACAAAAACCGACTCCCCAAATATGATGTTTTCCTTAAAAATGAGGAAAACAGACATATTTTCAAAAGTTAAAAAATATTTTCAATGGAAAAAAATAGCAATCAATCACTTCAAAATGGGAATTTGGGTAAAAAACTGACATTTTTGATGAAAAATAAATGCAATTAAACACACAATTAGATTCTTTTTTGTTCATCATTTACTAAATATATTAGATCAATTTTAGTTTGTCCATTAAATGAGAAATTAACATTAATAATTAAAAATAACTTTATACAAAAAGATAAAATAAACTTTTAAAATTAAAATTATTATTTTTCGTCTAAATTAAAACTAAGAAATAAAAAGAAGAAACAAATATCTTTCTATATATAAAAAGTGTCTATTTAACGGAATTTGTTGGTTTAACGGAAAAACTAACGGAATTTCTTGATTTAACGGAAAAACTAACGGAATTTTTTTAATTTAAAAATCTTTTAATTCTATAATTGGGCTTCAAAATTTACAATTCTAAAGCCCATGTAGAAGTATTGGATGTCATGCTCATTTTATAGATACACTTCTCTCCAAAAGTTTCATAAACTTCCAATGTGGGATTGTGCATTTTATATATGTTCTTAACTCCAATAGTTTTATAAATTTCCAATGTGGGATAGTGACAAAAAAAAATGTTAAAATGCTCATCAAAATCATTTTAAAATGTATGTCTAATTGACTAATTTGATTTTGAATTACAACTAATTAAATTGTAATATTCACTTTCATTATTTCATTTATTTAATTTTCAAATTTAATTTAAATTGCACTTGATTATTAATATATTAATGTTAGATATTATTTTCAATAAGTTTAAAATATTTTAATTTAACAAAGTAAACTATTTTAACATATTTATTTTTAATTTTTAGTGTTGGGACTAATTGTAGGATATATAATGAATCTAATTAGTAAAGATAGATTTATTTTAAATTATTTTTATGTATTTATTGCATTCGGTTCGACCCAAGTTGAATTCTCACAAACTTCACGTCGGAATCATTCTCGATTGTAAATCCTTCATCTCCATTTTCAGATATCGGAATTATCAAATCCGCAAACTTTTCGTATAAATCCTATGATTAATGCTCATGTTTAGTTCCTTAATTAATAAAAAAAATTAAAATTCTCCTAACACTATTTAGCAATATTATAGTATTATATTAAATGTTTAGTAAGTATTATTTTTAAATATTAGATGATTTTATGATATAGTAAAAAATCTATTTTTTTATAATATAGAAAAAAACTAATTTTTAAAATAAAAATATATTTAATGTCTTAAAAATAATTAAAATAATGTTAAAAATACGAAACGTATTATGACGCTTATTCTTCGTATTGACACGTCTAAACTTGTGATTCTTGATTCTCAACATCGACATCTCGCAACGCATTACGCCTTTTAAAATATTATTAATAAATGAATGGAAAATGCAAAAAATTTTGTACTACTACATTTTAGTCACTAGGAAAAAATGAAACTAAAAAAACAAAATGGATGTGGATATTATCAATTTAAAAATGCTAATAGTTTATTTGGTAAGGTACATTGAACTCAATGAACAAAAAATATTTATTTATTTAGTTTTGTATTATAATGTTATCTATTATTTTATTATGTATAAAAAGTTCATGATTAAATACAAAATTTAATATAGTATAATAGTACGAAACACAAACTTATACATTTTAATTTAGAATTTAACACTATTCAAATTAAAATTAATATATCACAATGTGTAATTATTTATCAATTACATAAACATTACATCATTAATTATTTAATGAATCAAAAAAATTAGATATAACTAAGCAAACGTGCATTGCACGTTGCTTAAACCTAGTCATCATATAAACAAGTATAAGAGAGAGGAACAAAATGAAAATTTATGCTAAAAGGGAGGTTTCTGAAATTTGGTCCACTTTTTTTTTTTAACTAGAATTACATTTAGCAAAAATGACATTTGAATTCTTTTACTATTTACACTCAAGTTGGGATGTATGCGTACCTTGGGGATAATATTGAACTGAAAGCTGGAAGAATGGGAAGGAATGAGGCGACTGAGGGTTCCATAAGCTGCGGCAATTTGGACAGAAGGTGAGGCCCTCTCGCGGTCCTGAATTTCAAGAAGACGCGAAATGTACTCGACGCCAATTGTTGAAGAATCGGCCACCAGCAATCCTGTGAAGAAGAAGAAGTAGGACAACAGGCAAAGGCCGATCATCGAATTGAAATTGAAATCAGGAGGAGAAGCCATTGTTGAAAACTCTGGAGAGGACGAGGATACATGAAGGGGATTATATTGACAGTGGAATCGATTCCACCCATTGTTGAGTGTGTGAGAGAGAGAAGTGGGGATGAAGACAAATTTGTTGGCCGGCAGAGAGTTGAAGACAAACTCTGGAGGTTCGCTTGGAGTTTCTATATTATATCGCTCGACCAAATATGAAATACCAAACTTGGCAAAGGAGCCTTGGTCGATAAAAAGCTTAGAATATTTCTACATGGATATGACAATTTAGAGTAGGAATTGTCGAGTGGGTTCGCACGCTTAGCTCATGTTTGGTACCCATTAAAATTTTCATTTTCATTCTTTTATTCATTTTCAATCACACATTTTTTCAATAAAATAATATTTTTCATTACATCAATAATTTTTCCTTCTTTTGCAATCACATGTTCTTCATCAATCTACTATTACAGAATACATTCGTTCAAAATAATGTGGCTCAAACACAACTTTACTTAATTTCTATCTATGATCATTTTCACTGATTTATGAAATTTGAATGAACGGTCACACCATATATATATATTGAATTGTCGTACTTAATTTTTTT
Source organism: Fraxinus excelsior (assembly GCA_019097785.1). Lineage (NCBI taxonomy): Eukaryota > Viridiplantae > Streptophyta > Magnoliopsida > Lamiales > Oleaceae > Fraxinus > Fraxinus excelsior. The sequence goes on from CM032623.1 coordinate 35,239,130, forward strand.
CTCAGTCGGTTCCCATCTCCAATCCTTTAGGGATTTTCTGAGGATGAGATATGATCAGAGTATTTTTTGTCATAATATTAACGAGTGAGAGAGTGGAGGTAAGTCAAATCGATCCACGAATCATTGGTTTTATATCTAATTTTTGTTTAGTTCGCCATGTTCTTTTCATGCATTATTAGAAAAAAATAAAAATTAATAAAGTATAAATTAATGTGTAAATCTTTTATTTGATTTTAATAGTTATTTTTTGAGGCTACAAAATATTGATTATTAGAATACTGCCAACTCTTTTAAAATAAATATTAATTTATATAATCGTAGCTTATATGGTGATTGCAAAAAAATATTTTGGAATCGAATAAAAATTGATATTAGAACAATTTTCTTTTTTTCTAATTTTTTTTTTTTTTTGGGAACCAATTAAGTTAAAATTAGTGTGAACTCGAACCCGCTAGTTTGGTTCGCTTCTGATTGTCTTGGAATCTTTTGATTATAACATTTTTGAAGTATAAATGTATCATTTGACTAATTATTGAAAGGGAAGATTACACCATGATACGTTTTAAAAATTGTAATTCCACTTTTTTATTCTACAAATACTTAATTTTTTTTATTAATTTAAAAAAATAAAAACAAACAAACAAAAGTACATACAAATACAAATGGGAACACATCAAAATACATTATTAGCCCATGTTTGACATACATTCTTTCAAAACTAATTTTCAACTACACATTTTTTCAATAAAATAATATTTTTCATCACATCAATAATTTTTCCTTACTTTTAAAATATATATTTCCAATCATATCACTATTTAAAATACATTCTTTTCTTAATAATATCTATCTTATCTTATTCCAAAAAATTTGTGTCTGTCTTATTAGCTTAAACATTTCATGAAATATATTAAGTGATGCTTGGAAACTTAGGACCCAAGTCATTACAATGGTGATGTAACATAGTATGTTATAAATGGTGGTGGTGTAGCAAGCAAGTTACAATTGATGGATGTAGTGGTGGGACTGTTGTTGATGATGGTGTAATACTGAATTTTACAAGTAGCAGTGGCATCTTTTTTTTTTTTTGATACCCAGGTATCCCAGCTAACACTAGACTATTTCCTGGACCGCCCATCACCGGTGCCTCAACTCTGGGCGGAGGTAAATCGCGGGTTATGCCCAATCAAGCCAGTGTCCATGCAAGCTTTATACTCCTGGCCCCAAGAGAGCCCTCCTACAACCGGTTATTACAACATCAAGCTGCTCCACCACATGGTTTGGGTATTACAACACTTGGCTGCTCCTTTCGTGATTCGAACTCCCCACCCTGGGGTTGCAAGCCCAGCCTTGCACTGTCTTTGCCATCTCGGATGTGCCCCGGGGCACAGCAGTGGCATCTTTGATTGCAGTGATAGTGAAAATAGACAAAATGTATATAACACGCCATGTTACACAAGTAATGACTGAAGCATCATCAAAGGTGAAAATATGATGGTGAAATGTGTAACATAATTTTTCAAAATGTAATATATTGTGTTAAAGTAATAATAATAAAGTATTTTGGGAATAAAAAAGATTTAAAATAAAGTAAGGAATTAAACTTTTTAAATGTATTTATGAATGAAAGAATTTCGTAACTACAATAGTTTAAGAATACAATTTAAAACTTGTGAAAAAATTTCAAAAGTCATGTGGTATGTGATTGTGGCATCCGACAAATGTTGTGATTATAAATTGAAATTAAAATAGGTTATAATCGCACAATACAATAATTTATAGGTCACGGCAACATACTCATCACAAATCAAATCATTTAAGGTCGTTTATTTATTAGAAACATATCACGATCACACACCCACACACACAATTGTGTGATTGTAATCAGTTATATTATCTAACCATGACCTAGTATGATTTCTTCCCTGCTGGTAGCGACTTTGCTTATCTTCGACATTAGCGAAGGGTTAAGATTGATGGTTGTAAAACCACATTGCAATGGATCTACCTCGACGACGGCTTCTTGTGAAGAAGAAGAGGTCACATCCAATGGAAGATGTTGAAATATGCTTAACATCTGGTCCAGTCTGTGTGATCCAGCCCAAATGGATAAGTTGCAACCGGGTAGCCCATCACTGTTGAATTTCACATTTTACTGAAACACGTTTTTCTTTATGTGTGAGAAACGGCTGAGATGGTGACACGTGGTGAAAGCATGACCATTGGATGCTATCCTGTCCTATAACTCTCTAGACGGTTCCAATCCTGATCGATTGATTCACTCTCTCTATTCTAGGGTTTTCTCTCCTTCTTCGAGAGTATTCTTCTCTCTATAGAAAACCTTTGGTTTTCGACTATGTAAATCTTTAGGCTAGGTTATCTTGGTGATTTCTAGTATAGATTACGAGTTCTGTTGTGTTTCTTCTAATTCTTGGTGAACAGATGTATTATTGGTTACTTGGTGTAATCTGGAGAGTTTAGAGAGTGAGGGTTTGAGGGCCAAATTTGTCGAGTGATACTTTTGGGTCTCTGATGTTTGTAACTTGATGAACTTTGGTTCCTTACTAGTGGATTGGAGCGTTATTACTAAGGTGAATGCTCAACGGGTGAGTAGCCCTTTTGGGTGAACATACGGGCCTTCGAGCGAAAAATCTCTATGTTCTTTTGTTTCTGTTGCTATTTTGGTATGCTTTGGGATTGTAAATTCCTACAGTGGTATCATAGCGTTCGATCTGGTTATTGGAGGCCTTCGATCTGGTTTTACTCTTGGTTTCTTGACGATCTTGCTACTGATCTTTATAGATCTGCAATATTGGAGACTGATCCTCATTTTTAGAGTAAAAGTAAAATAGTCTGGTTTTCACAATTTTACATCTTGCACTGAGACACATCTGGTAACGAGTTTTTAAACCCTTATTGGCTGCTATTTTTCAAGTTACTCAGTTTTTTATGTTTTTCTTGGTTGAAACCCACCTTAATCTTCCTTTGTCTAAGGTTTCATAAGAGAACCCTAGAATCTGAGAGGACAGGTTTAACGGTTTCTTCGAGAAAAACACTGACTTCTGTTACTCGAATTTTGCTGTCAGTTATTACTATTGTGTTACCTGATATAATTTGATCCTTGTTGAATTGAGTGCACATATAATTCTGTGTGAGCATTATCTGCACGTTAATATCTTAAGTGATCTCAGTCTGCATACATTTCTGCACTTGCTCACCTTGTTAATTTTTGCATACCTTTTCTGTATGAAATCTATGGCAAGTACTAAAGTTAATGTTGAAGTGTGGAATGCTAAAGGTGATTTTAATCTGTGGAGTAAAAAGATGAAGACATTATTAATGCAACAAAAATGTGCAAAAGCCTTAGATGAATCTTGGGGTGAAGAAGTCACCCAAATTAGGAGAACTGATCAAACTGAAACTGCCTGGAGCACCATATTCCTGCATTTATCTGACAATGTGATTAGAGAAGTAGGTGACACCACTATTGTAATTGAAATTTGGACTAAACTTGAATCTTTGTACAAAACCAAAACACTTCCCAACAAATGTTACTTGTGGAAACAGTTTTTCAGTTTTAAATTTGAATCCAATTCTGATCTTGAAACAAATCTTAACAGATTTAATAAACTATCACAAGATCTCACCAATAGTGGTGAGACTTTATCTAGTGACCAAAAATCTGTAGCATTACTATCTTCCTTACCTGATAAGTATAAGGAACTTAAAAATGCCCTAGAATATGGTAGGACTTCTGGCACTATTGATGACATTGTTGCTTCTTTAAGGAATAAAGAACTAGAATTTAAAAGTGAAACAAAAACCTCCATTTCTGGAGTTGGTTATCACATCAAAGGAAACTATTCCTACAAGAAGAAGAACAATTCTTTTCAAAACAAAACCTTTGGAAAACCCAAGGAGTATTCAGGAAACTTTTCAAAAGGCAAAACTAAGTTTAATAAGTTTGATAGTAAGGCTAAAGGAAAGAGATGTTTTCTGTGGAAAAATGGGTCACTATATAAAAGATTGTATCAAGAGAATGGATGAACTGAAAAACTCCAATAAAATTGAAGGTGGAGCTGCCCTAGCTTATGAAGAAGCTGCAACCTCTAATGGTCAAGTCTATATGACTTGCCACTCATTTGAAAAAGATAAATGAATCTTAGATTCAGGTTGTACTTTTCACATGACACCATGTAAAAATTATTTCATTGAATTCATGGAAGTAAATGGAGGACAAGTAATAATGGGAAATGATTTCTCTTGCAAAATTAAAGGAATTGGCAAAATTGTTTTGAAACTTGAAAATGGATATGTACTGACCTTAAATAAGATCAGGTACATCCCCAGCCTGAAGAGAAACTTAATCTCTTTATGTACTCTTGATGATGAAGGGTTTTTCACCACCATCAATAAAGGTTCCTTGATACTTCAAAAGAATTTTTCTAAAGTTGTTCAAGTTGAAAAATCAAATGGCATTTACATTTTGAAAACTTCACATCTAAGTTTTCAGTCCAATGCTGCAGTTGGCACACAGTCTGATAAATCTGAAATATGGCACAAGAGACTAGGACATATTAGTGATAAGAATCTGCATATTCTTAAGAAAAGGGGTTTTTTAGGAAGTGATAAGATTGAAAAAGTATCTTTCTGTGAACATTGCATATATGGTAAGCAAAAGAAATTACCTTTTGCCTCTGGTATTCATAAATCAATATCCATACTTGATTATCTTCATGCTGATCTGTGGGGACCAGCCACTGTGAATACTTACTCTGGTTTTAAATATTATCTCTTAATTGTTGATGATTTGTCTAGAAAAAATTGGGTTATCCTTTTGAAAAATAAGTCAAACACTTTTCAAAACTTTGTCACCTGGAAAAACCTTGTTGAAAATCAAGTAAACAAAAAGGTTAAAGCCCTTAGAACTGATAATGGCCTTGAGTTTTGCAATGAGGAGTTTGACAATTTTTGCAAAGAAAATGGGATTCTTAGACATAGGACTGTCACCTATACCCCCACAACAGAATGGTCTAGCTGAGAGGATGAATAGAACCCTATTGGAGAGAGTTAGGTGCATGCTTATCAGTACAGGCCTTCCAAAACTCTTTTGGGGGGAAGCTGTCAAGACTGCATCATACCTTATAAATAAATGTCCCACTAAGTCTCTGAATTATGAAACCCCTGACCAGATTTGGAATGGTCAACCTGCATAATACTCTAAACTAAAATTTTTTGGCTGTGCAGCCTATGTTCATCAAAATGAAGGTAAGTTAGAGCCTAGGTCCATGAAAGGCATTTTTCTGGGGTATGGGGGAAGGAGTCAAAGGTTATAGAATTTGGCTAAGGGATCATAGAGGCTACAAGGTTACCATAAGCAGAAATGTAGTGTTCAATGAGAAAGACCTGCCCTGTTTTAAGGTTAAAGAGTCTGCCACCACTGAAACTGATTCAAACAAAAATAATCTTCAAACAGAAATCATTTCAGCTGATTTCAATGCTGGAAATGAAGATCAGTTTGAGGTGGAGCATACCATAGAACCTGAATAGGAAAATGCTGACCTTAATATTAAGACAGAACCTGACCAACAAATGAATCCCTTAGATGACTATCAATTGGCTAGAGATAGAACCAGAAGGGAAATAAGACCACCTTTAAGATACAGTGAACCTGATTTTGTCACAGCTCTTAACATTCAAAATTTTCTAGATTTTGAGCCTAACACTTATGAGGAGGCTATAGAAGGGAAAAATGCAAATTTATGGGTTGAAGCCATGAAAGATGAAATGATGTCCTTGGAGAAAAATAAAACTTGGGACCTAGTTAATAAACCTAAATGAGCAAAAGTTATTGATTGCAAATGGATCTATAAGATTAAGGAAGGTGATCCTAAGGATGGGAATGTGAGATTCAAGGCCAGATTAGTAGCTAAGGGATTTAACTAAAGTGAGAGAATTGGCTACAATGAGATTTTTTCTCCTGTAGTTAAATACACATTCATAAGAATATTGTTGTCCATTTTTTCACAATATGATTTTAAATTAGAACAATTGAATGTTAAAACTGCCTTTTTGCATGGTAGTTTAGATGAAAAAATCTATATGAATCAGCCAAGAGGTTTTGAACAAAAGGGGAAAGAAAACAGTATATGTATTTTGAAAAAATCACTTTATGGCTTAAAACAAGCACCTAGACAATGGTATATCATATTTGATACTTTTATAAAAGATCTTGATTTTAATAGAAGTGAATATGATCCATGTTTCTACTATAAAGGAAAAGGAGGTCCTAACTCTTATGATCTCTTGTTATATGTTGATGATCTGTTACTTGCTAGCTGTGATGTAACTGAAATTAATAACATCAAGCAAAGACTGAAACATGAATTTGAAATGAAAGACCTGGGTAATGCTAAAAGAATTCTAGGAATGGAAATTAGTAGAAAAAGATCTGACCATACTCTGTTCCTTACACAACAGGCTTACATTCTGAAAATTTTGACTAGATTTTCTATGAATGAGGCAAAAGATGTCACCCTACCCCTTGGCAATCATTTTAAATTTACTATGGATCAGTGCCCTAAATTTGAATTTGAAAGAAAAAGAATGGATAAGATTCCTTATGCTAATGCTATTGGTTCTGTTATGTATGTTATGATATGTACTAGACCTGATCTTGCTTTTGCTATAAGTACCTTAAGTAGGTATATGAGTAATCCTGGTGAATACCACTGGGAAGCCTTAAAATGGTTGCTGAGATACTTGAAAGGTACTTTTAATCTTGGTCTAATGTTCTGTAATAGTAAAACTGGAATACAGCTTAAAGGTTTTGTTGATTCTGATTTTGCTGGTAATTGTGACAATAGAAAATCTACCTCTGCATATGTTTTTACTGTAAATAATGTATAAGTTGGAAATCACAACTGCAAAAGATAGTTGCTCTATCCTCTACTGAGACTGAGTATATTGCTGCTACTGATGCTGTAAATGAAGGTATTTGGTTGAAAAATTTATTAGATGAAATTGGTTTCTCTGAAAATAATGTTACTGTCTTTTCAGACAGCCAATCTGCCATACATCTCAGTAGAAATCTAGTTTTTCATGATAGGACAAAACACATAGATGTTAAATTTCATTTTATAAGGGATATCATAGAAAAATGAATTATAAAACTAGATAAGGTTTCTACTAAGTGTAATCCAGCAAATATGGGTACAAAAATACTTCATTTGTATAAATTTAGGGATTGTTTAAATCTCCTAAATATTATTACTAACTAAAAATTTTTCAGGTACATGAGCAAATGAAACTGAAGTGATAATCTCTAATCCACTAGAGGCCCAATGATGTCAAGCAAGGTGGAGATTGTTGAAATATGCTTAAAATTTGGTCCAGTCTGTGTGATCCAGCCCAAATGGATAAGTTGCAACCGGGTAGCCCATCACTGTTGAATTTCACATTTTACTGAAACACGTTTTTCTTTATGTGTGAGAAACGGCTGAGATGGTGACACGTGGTGAAAGCATGACCATTGGATGCTATCCTGTCCTATAACTCTCTAGACGGTTCCAATCCTGATCGATTGATTCACCCTCTCTATTCTAGGGTTTTCTCTCCTTCTTCGAGAGTATTCTTCTCTCTATAAAAAACCTTTGGTTTTCGACTCTGTAAATCTTTAGGCTAGGTTATCTTGATGATTTCTAGTATAGATTACGAGTTCTGTTGTGTTTCTTCTAATTCTTGGTGAACAGATGTATTATTGGTTACTTGGTGTAATCTGGAGAGTTTAGAGAGTGAGGGTTTGAGGGCCAAAATTTGTTGAGTGATACTTTTAGGTCTCTAATGTTTGTAACTTGATGAACTTTGGTTCCTTACTAGTGGATTGGAGCGTTATTCACTAAGGTGAATGCTCAACGGGTGAGTAGCCCTTTTGGGTGAACATCCGGGCCTTCAGGCGAAAAATCTCTGTGTTCTTTTGTTTCTGTTGCTATTTTGGTATACTTTGGGACTGTAAATTCCTGCATGAGATCTAGTAATTGCCACCACCTCTAATAATTGAAGGTACCTGGCTGTTGCTGATGGAGAAGTCACTAGATTTGAGGGCAATGGAGTTGATACTAGAGAAGACACAGTCAGAGTGCTCACTAGCATTGGGGTATCCGTTGTAAGCAGAGATTTATGTTCGATTGTCGGCACTAGGTTGACACCGATGAAGGCCGGTGAGGTGCGGGTGAGAAACATCTATAACCATTTTAGTATATGTGTTTGCATGTATAATACTTATAGAGACGGGTGGGATGTAGTGGGTGTAGTGAAAAAAAAATTAGTACTTGATTAATGAAATTTAAACTTGAAAAATATGGTTCAAAGAAATTTTCTTTTTGTGAGTTGTTCCCTAGTTAAAATGGGGAAATTTCATGGGTTGGGGATTATCTTTCACGAAATAAAAAATCAGGTCACAATGTTTAAATTTACAAAACTCAGTTTATTCCATGAATTAAATAATTATATTTTACAATTAATCTATTAAATTAAATATTTAACGTAATATAATATAATTGACCCACCCCACCCCACCTCACCTCACCTCACCTCACCTCACCTCACCTCCACCACCCCACTACTCTGGTGATTATTCCAGTGACCGGCGACAACTACGACAACTGTTTTCCGACCGTGCTTAATTCCGACGACTACTCCAGTGATTGTTTCATCGTCGCTTAATTCCGACGATTGCTACAATTCTGAGGTCACAGATATCTTATTAAGTAGTTGAAAATTTAATTTTCAGTCACAACTTATTAAATTAATTGGCCACAGATCAAAAAATTGAGTCATTCACAATTGACTTCATTGGTCACTGATAAAAAAAATTAAAAGTCACATATTTTTTTTTAATCGAGGTCACAAATTTTTAATTGTCACAATTTTAAAAAATTATTCCACATTTGTTGGCCACATGTTATATTTTCAGTCACAGGTCAACGAATTTTAAGGTCACAGTCTCAATCCCAATACACCAACAATACTTGGTCACATGTCACAGATCGACCAAACATAGGGTCAAAGATACTTTGTCCCATCCGCCACACCCATTCCCAATCCCAATACACCAACAATATACAGTCACAGGTTACAGATCAACCAACCATCCCAAACACTACTAAAACTGCAAATCAAAATTGCTACCACAGTAAAAAAAAAAACACCAAACCAAAATCTAATACGCACCGTCTGCAACCCGCACCCGCCACTTGCTCTCTCTCGTGCGCCGCCACCAACACTCAACCCAATCTGCAAATTCTCCAACAACTTTCCCTGTCCATCCACCACAGGCCTTTGACCAAACACACAAACAACACATCCACTTCTCCTAGCAGTGTCGCGTGACTTTGCTTTGAACGGAGAAGCGCTATCGGCAGCGTCGCAAAGAGAGGAGGGGGAGGGAGGAGAAGAGACGGAAGAGAGAGGAGAAGAAATGATTAGGGTTTGGGAAATGATATTTAAATTTGGTGGGGTAGGTGGTATGGTGGGTATATAGATTAATCTAATTTAAAATATTATTATTAATATTAATTGTGAAATTAAAACTTGATTTTTGATTAAATAAAGACAACCTAATTTTTAAAAATATCGAACTTAATGTCTAGTTTTATGTAATTACCATTTGTTAAAATTTATGAAACTCATTTGGGCTCTTTACAGTCCAAAACTTGTTGAACTGAAATATGTGGGCCAGTCCAGCTCCACCAAGGTTTTGGTACAATTTTCCTACTACTTATATACTCATGATTTCTATGTAAGGAGAAATTGACATAAATAACATTATAAATATTAATTTTCCCTCCATATATGGGGGTGTGATTAGAGATCCAAATGGAAATGTTTGGCATATTTTAAGTTCTACTGTGCTTGCTTGTCTAGAAGGTGAAATTAGCTAGAGCAATGTGTTCGACACTAAGGTTGTGCTATCAACCTAAATATACTAGCATATAGGTTAAAGTAAACTCGGCGGTGGTTGTCCAACTAATATATATTTAAAATTAAAAAAAAAAAATGCTATCAAACCATCACATTCTCATTGCATAATTCTTCTTGTGTAAATATGCTTATAAGTAAAAGGGTTATGTTACATGTACCGAATTTTTATACCGACTTTTTTACACCCCACTCACATTATGAGGTGGGGACCACAAGCCGTAATTTTTAAATACACATGGGCCCACTCGCATTGTGAGAGGGGGTAACCCATTCGGTACATATATATTAATCCTAAGTAAAATACTAATATTTCTATTTAGTTCAATTGAAATTCCTTGGAGATAAGACCGTTATGTACTACCCCTCATTATAATCTTTCCAATATCAATATACTTAGGTCGCAGATAATGACAAACCTCTCATACAGGTAGAACAAGTAAAATTGAAAATCATAACCTTCTTCTGAATGACTTTTGTCAAAAACGAAAAAACAAAAACAAAAAATGTTGATATCCTAAACTCAGTGGGAAAAGGGTTTTCTAGCGATAGAGAGTATGAGAGTGTGATAGAGAGTATGAGCGTGAATTTTTCATATTTAATGAATTAGCCAACTTATATGTTTCGTTTATTGTATAGGAAACTATGCAAAAGGAGGTTCTGAATTATAATAAAACTTTTTTAATTTGTTTAATATTATCATCATATTTTACCAAAAATAATTGATTGATTAATCTTTTCTATCAATTATGATAACATAGGTTATCGTGGCCTATGTACAGTTATAAATAATGCTCGGAAGTGAGAGTACTGGTTTTACTTGTTAAATCATGCTTACATAAAGCCACGCATAAAAGTGCATTGACATTCGTGAATTATTGAGATAGATAGATATATTATATATTATTAAATTGTCAAATAATTCTTGTGCAATAAGTTACTTTCAATCTATAATCAATTGATCTCATTGTGGATCGTATATGTCTACAATCGAAGGGACATCCAACTACAAGCATTTAACATCCCATTTCCAATCAAATTTAATTCATGTTAAAATACAAAATAAGTAACATATATTTTAAAATTTATATTATCGATGTCAATAAATAACAAAAAATTATCATTATAAATAATATCTAGCACGACACAATTTCAATTTCTGCATGAACCAAGTCCATAGAATTTTATTTTCTTCTGAGAGAGAGAGACTTGAGATTTCGTAAATAACTCTTTTTACCAGTACCAAACATTTCTCGAATATTTTGTGCAAAATAATTTCAGTAAAAAGCAAAAAGATGCAATCTTAACTGTTGTCTAAATAACGTTAAGCCTTTCTCGTGACTTATCACAGGGTTTGGGGGACCAATAGCTTAACTAAATTCAACCATGATGGAAGAGCACGATTTGTACTTTAACCCATGTTTGGCCCTCATTTTTATAAAAAATTATTTTTTCGAAATTTACTTTAAATCACACATTCTCTCATTAAATAATATTACACGTAAATCAAAAAAATTTCTTATTTTTTAATCACACATTTTCTGAAAAATCAATATTCAAAAACTCATTTCCTCCAAATTTACATTAAAATGGAGCCCAAACAAGGGCTTAGTGTTACAATAAATTATTACTTATAAATAGTAAAATAGTCACAAATTGCTATGAAATATCAATGCAATCATTCGAACATTTGTTGTTTTTAAGTTGCTCGTCACAAAAGAGATTAGATGAGATGATTCAACGTTTATCCGTGATAGTTCAAATTGTATAAATAAATAATTTTCATAAGCAATTATACTTTCCGTAATCCCTAAATTATATCTGCTATCTTAACTATGTGCCTGGCTGTCTGTCCCTAACAACTTCAAAAAAAAAAAAAAAATAAAGGAAAAAAAAAGAAGGGGTGTGGGAGGGGGGGGGGGGTGTTTACTTGCCTAGGCTATGCACCTAGGTCAAGTAAGTCCACAGATAATGCTTCAATGAAAAGTATAAAGTTATTTATATAATTTTGTGACAATTCATTGTCAAGATATGCGCTGTTAATTTTAAAAATAATTTTTAAAATGGATGGCATAGATTTCCGTCAACTCATGCTTGTCAATCATCATGTAACATGGCTAGAACGAAAATTAACTCCCAAAGTTACTCCCTATTCCCATTATGGATTTGACTTATCATCAATCGACATGTCAACATATTTGTTACACAAGTAATCTACAAAACTTCATAAATTTAAGATAGGTAGTTAAAAGTTTGTATCGTGTGATTACCAAGAATGCACAATCTCATGTCGTGTTAGAGTAAATTATTCAATGTGAAACAGATTAAAAATAAACTAACACAAAAGACGTCGCAAGTTCTACAAAATAAATTATAGGAAAATTTTCAAACATGGTTCATAGCCCATCAACCATACCCAACTTTGTGTTTTGGAAAGCAAATTGGATGGTTGGTCACAACAATCTTTTAACTTTATTTCTTTTCAACTACATGGACCATAGTCTAAAGATACATAATATTAAGTGAAACCGAACTATGCGATGAAGAAAAGTTAACTTTTACATTCTAATCAAAGCAAGTAGTAACAAGAGAAGAAAATAAACTTTGAAGGGTTGCTCAATTGGTCAGTCCCTGAGTTTACTCCCCAATGATCACTGTTCGAGTTCTTTCAAGATCACTGAGGTGAGTATTCAATTGTAAATCTCAGGGTCCCGTGTGATTAGTCGATGTCCGTGCAAATTGATTCGGACACCCACAATTAAAAAATAAAAAAAAAAAAAACAGGAGAAGAAAGTAAAAGCAAACTATATTAAACCAGAACAATCCTGGCCTAAAAAAAAAAAAAAAAAAAAAGAGTTAAATTAGTTTTCAACCTTCATCGCAATTGCTTAATCAGTCTATACAGTGCCAATGACATCTAAATCTTCATTAAATCGTCAAACAATTCTAAGTATCAAACTTTATAAAATTAGATTTTGTTTACCAACTTAATTCCTTACTTAAAATTTTTGAAGTAAAACATGTTTATTAAAAAGATTCAATGACGATTCAATGGAGATTGATACCATCGTTGAAAAATATTAGATAAAATATCAGTGCAATACATACTCGGAAAAGCAGAATAGTATTGTCTTCCAATCCTATCTCAACAGCTCAAATGAAACTCGACAAATCTTTCATCATAAGAGCACATTCAAAATTATTGTTCCAACTATTGCATGGTCAACTGAGCAATTATTCATTGCCCCAAAAAAAATTCAATTTCAATTACGACATCTATAATTCTTTATAACTAGTTCCAAATAAAAGCAACAAAAGATGGTTATGGACTTTATGGTAAATTAACGTAGTTGGCCTCAAATTTATTCAAAAATTAGATTTAATTTTGTTGACCTAAAAATCCGAAGGGATGATGTGGCCAACAAATTCCGGCTCCACTCACACCCATGTAGCTTAGCTTCTGTACACTTTTGACAAATCGTTAGTTGCATGTGATCTTCTCCGACGGTGAAAAAGACAAACGTGAGTACTCCAACGGTCAAGTCGGTCAACGAGTAGTGTATCGAGTGTGGGACATGCTAGAGATGTGAGCCACCAAGTATAAGAGGATCGAATCCAGGAGTATGTAAAATAGAGAGAGATAATGTGAGAACAAAGTTATAGTCGAGTGTATAAAGTTGAATTTCCTTCAAATGACGTTAAGTGTGAACTTTTACAATAAAAGATGTGTTATATTGGCCGTTGGATGGAAAGGCTCGTGGCCTCATCTTGATAGTCGAGGCATCCTCTCAAAGATGTCAATCCATCCATAATAGGTTGGGTGAAATTTGATGTTTCTAAAAAGTAGCCATCATAATACGTAGATTTGATCTCTAAATCATATGAGGGCGATTTGACATTTTAGGTGTCATTGCAGAGATATCACATCAATCAATTGTGGGAGGATCTTGAGTAGAAGATCTTTAGGAAGAGGTGAAGTGGGAGATGCCTTTCGTTAATGAGGTTGATTGCCTCAAACTCCTTTCCTACAACATGCGTAACACCTCACCTACGTCACGGAGGCTGGTCTCTCCATGGCACATCGGTGGGAGTTATGAATCACATCAGCTACCTTATATGTGACCTGACATCGCCCAGGTAAGAGGATGATGCGGAGTATGGGCATGGTTGATTTGTTAGCAAGCTGCCACGCGACGATAAGCTGGAGCCTTGTCATAAGAGGTGTAACAATAGTTCCCCGAGTCCATCTATGGATATTTATATGATGCATGGACTTATAGTGTATGGTGGAAGTGAATTCGTTGTCGAGGTGATGCGTTGGCGTTGAACATTTTACCTTCTTTTGACGAGGTGATAGTTGTGCATTTGAACACGACACAATAATCATTCAAATCCAAACATAGATATTCATATAATGCGTGAAATTTTAGGTGTAGGAGAGCTAGGGTAGAGGTGCAAAAGTCTGAGCAAAAGCAAGCAAAAGTTGAGGTTAAGCTTCAAAAGATTGAGTTTGAAGCAGCTCACTTGAACCGGGACTGCATGAAGCGGAGTCCTAGGTGGCTACTTTGACAAAAAGGGTTGATCAGTCTAGTGAACATCAACGCTTAGCAGCAAAAGCACTGGAGTGGGACCAACAAGGAAAATATTGAACTAAGGCAGAAAGTAGAAGCCCAAAAGGAGAAGATAGATTCTTTGAATGCAGAGATGACCATTGTTGGCGAAGTGGCTATCTAGAACTACATCGACAATTTGACAAAACGAAGGAGTATGATGACTTTGCCAACTACTTGGCTTCCTGGAATGCCCAAGAGATGCTAGTTTGGATGAGGGGAGTTCATCCAAAGTGGGACGTCAAGTTCCCAGTAAAGGAGTTCGGTGGACCAATGACCTAATTCTGAAGATCTAGAGGCTGCTATTAATGAAGTTCAAGATCAAGCTTCAAAGGCTGATGTGGCATATGTTGAGGTGAACCAGGAAGAGGATAATGTGGAGTGTGAGCCTGGTTGACTTGTTAGTTGGCTGCCACATGGTGATGAGCTAGAGCCTCGTCATAAGAGGCATAACAAATATATTATTGTAGATGCTTGTCAGTTGTTGGGTTGCTTGATAGCCTCCAAGCATAAGTTTAATCTTCACTCCTCATCTTCAGTCTCATTACAATGTGAGAAAATAGTTAGTTGAACAAGGAAGAGTGTGAATAATGAAGATGAAATTTAAGGCTTATAGTACGCAGGATTGTTTTAACCCTTTTCCTTGGATGAAGGGTTCCTAATATGGACTTCCTTTGTTGATAACTTGTTCCATAGGCTGTTATTCCCATGTGGGACATGCTATGGGGTTTCTTTGAAACCCGATTAGAGTAAAGGAAAAGGAGATATAAAATTCTTTATTTTTTATTTAATATAAAATATTCTATCCTGGTTATGGTAGTTTATAGTATGATTTCGTTCACTTTTATAATGAAGTAAGATCACCCCAATTAATCGTGCCAAGTTTGCAAGGAGCCCACCCACTCTCTATTGACCAATCGCATTCCGACATTGGGAAAATGACTTGACAACGATCAACTTTTTATCCTACGGTCGTGGGAAGCTTTTCATTACGACATCACTATATGAGACCACCGCTCTTTCGGCATCAGTTGTTATATTGTTCTGGTACACGAGAACTAGTCATGGAGGCTTTGAAGAGAATAAGGTACACCCAATTCTTTCACTAATTAAGGAAGTTCATCTACAAAATTGAGTGGAGGACCAACTATTCAGAGACATTTATGAGGATAAAATCGACAACTTACCAACAGAGGCTGATAAGATTTCTCTCTCTTTTTCTTGAGCTGAATAATGTCTACCCTTTTTTATGCAACATTTGAAAGGCGTCATAATAATCTCTATTACCAGAAGTGAAGTGTGTACAAATAATTTGTAATTCACATTTTTAAAATTCAAGGGTCCCAATTAATTAGAAAAAGAAATAGAAATTTCTATTTTAGTATGTATACAAAAGTCAATACATTTTGTGGACTTGTTTACGGCAATCAAATGAACAATTTATTTTATTTGTACCTAATTTTTTATCTAATGTTTTACCGAATTGACAAATGGCTGCCCCCTATTGGGGGGTGACCCTATTAGGTAAAAAATTAGGTACGTGTAGCATAACTCTTTTTTTTACCCCCCTTTAGAGCTAAGTATAGTGCTCAAGATACCAAACAAGTCCTTTTGACCGTGTGAATAGTATGAGCGAACAACCTTGATTAAAATGAAATTTTGATGACAAAATCGAACAATTAACATGACTGATACCCCGTAGCCCTAGCCCTAGCCCTAACCCTACACATACACCCCCCCCCCCCCCCCCAAACTATGAACTCCCTTTTCTAGCTCCCCTGTGTATCTATATATATATATATGTATACTCCTCCCTCCATATTTTTTTTTTCTCAAAGAAAAATGAGGCCATTCGATCAAACTTGTAGTGCAAACAATGACTCGCCGCCGCTGCCCGACCACCACCTTGTCATTGCACACCACCAGTGCTTAGCAACTCTAGAGGGCCAGAACTCCTATATAACGTCTCTCGTTCCTATGGGAAAATTTCTATTGAGTGGATCTTCTAATAAGGAAATTTGTTTATGGAAACGCAACGCGTTGAGCCCCATGAACGACTCCGAAAGTCTCACTGATAAATATATGGTTGTGGCTGGAAAGGGTGCAGTGAAAGCTCTCGTAGTTTTAGCTGATAAAATCATAAGTGCTCATCAAGATCACAAAATTCGGGTATGGAAAATCGATAACCTGGATAACGATGAGCAGAAGTTTACACAGTTGGCCACGCTTCCAACGTTCAGTGACCGAGCACTCAAACTTTTGGTACCCAAAAACCATGTTCAAGTTCGACGCCACAAGAAATGCACATGGGTTCATCATGTTGACACAGTATCAGCACTAGCCTTGTCAAATGATGAATCCTTACTCTATTCGGTTTCTTGGGACCGGACTCTCAAGATATGGAGGATATCCGATTTCAAATGCTTGGAATCAGTTGCCAATGCACATGATGATGCAATAAACGCCATTGCATTATCCAGCGATGGACATGTTTACACCGGATCATCTGACAAGAAAATCAAAGTATGGAAGCAAAGCACAGAAAATAAGAAGCATTCCTTAGTTGCAACCCTGGAGAAGCACAAATCTGGGGTTAATGCAGTGGCACTGAGCAGAGATGGGTTGACGATGTATTCCGGTGCACGTGACAGGTCAATAGTGGTTTGGACGAAGGTGGATGGAAACTGTGGTATGGTGACGGCGGGTACACTCCGAGGACACACCGAATCCATATTGTGTTTGGCCACTGTATCAGATATGGTGTGCAGTGGTTCAGCAGATAAAACTGTGAGAATTTGGAGAGGATTTGGGAAATCCTATTCTTGCTTGGCAATTTTGGAAGGACACAGAGGACCAGTTAAGTGCGTTACTGTAGCATTAGATTATTCCAATCCATCAGATACAAAATCAAACTATCTCCTATACAGTGCTAGCCTCGATTGTGACATTAAAGTTTGGCAGATTAATCTCCTACCCCTCTTCTAACACAATCAAATTCGACATTCTATTTTTGTAGTTTTAAAATACATTTCTATAAAAGAGGCCCCTATGATGAAACCAGGGTCGAGTCTTTGCTGTTTATCCCATAAGAAGTGAAACCCTTCCAAATTAGAAGAGGCACTCCTCTTTTACTTTTCTTTTAGGGTCCGTTTGATTGCAAATGTGGAAAATGGATGGAAAGAAAATGTTTTACTGGGAATTGAATTGCCTAGAATTTGTTTTGTTGAGAATTATAATTAATTGTGTTTGATTGGTATAATTTTCTACCTGAAAAATGTTGAAAGTTTGGTATCCGTTTGACTTCATTTTTTATAAAAATTGTTCATTAAAGTGATAATTTTTCTACCAATACGTCTAAAATTTGTTCTAATTACCAAAAAGTAAAAAAAAAAAAATTTAAACAATTAGAAAAAATTACCATATTCGTTTGACTTTGTTTTACATAGAAATTGTCAACAAAAATGAAAATTCTTTTTACAATAGTTGATAGAATTGGTTGCCATTGCTAAAAAAAAAAAAAAATAAATAAAAAAAGTGGAAAATGTTTTCCCACCTAATAGGTGGGAAAACAAAATCAATCTTTTGTGCATCAAATGATTGTACCTAGAAAAAGGTAGAAAACATTTTGCCGGGAAAAGAAACGCTATCAAACATCCTTAATTGACAAAAGTTAGAAAATATTTTCCTTTTCCACCTTTTTTCCTACCTATCAAACGGACCCTTATTTCTTTCTTCTTAGTATGCTTTCAGCTTTTCCATCACTATGAAGTTTTGTGCTTGTCTATTTCATAACTTGTACGGGGAAAGTTCACTCGAGTTCTACAAAAAGCTATTTTCCTTCTCTCGACTAATATTCATGCAGTTACAACTTAGTGAAACAAAAGGCAAACACGGTAATATATGGTAAGACTAGTATCTGAACTTCCAGTTTAATCAATTTTTACTATCCTCTAATAAAATTTTCAGGCAGGAATATATTTTGTTTAGGGGTGAGGAATTACGAGAGCAAAGGAGCTAAGTTCATTTTGATTGTTGTTTACTAAATCATAATAATGATAAAATGGGAGAAAGAAGATGGAAAAATGTTCCTTATTGTCTGCTTAATTTCAAACATCTTTTTACCTATCTATCCTACTTAACCATCAGATGATTAAATAAAACTTACACTAAAGTCTAAAGGTAAAGAAGATCATAAACATTCTTATTTTCTGTTTAATTTCAAACTAGATAGCCATTAGCTATCATTAATTTCATCTCAGGACTTAATCAGATGAATAGTACCTTGAATAAGTAAAACTACACTAAGAATAAAGATGCCCATAAAAGTGTCAACCTACTTTTCTGATATGTCCACGGTGGGAATCTAAATCGTTGATTCCAAAGTTAGACTCATAATCTTCTGCCAACATAGAGATTATGTTCAACACAATTAAGCTAATTGACATGATTAAGTTTTCACCCGTCAATAACTAGATTAAAAAATTAGGCGCACGAAAAGGAGCCCAAAATTCCGCAGGAAAAATGGAAAAATTAAACTGCATATACTTTTCTAACCAAATCCTGCTTTCATATTGAGTAAAGTAGACCGTATGAAGTACACAAAATGTAATTGAGACACACAATTGACCAAGGTTCGAGTCTATGATTCAACATAGCTCGAGTACAAGGGCAAAAACTAAAGGACCTGATTTGAGAGCATTTCCGCAATCGGATATATGTATAGAAGATAGGAAATATGTATAATTGCCTCAATCTGTAAAATATCTTATGACAGAGATCACAAAGCATACAATTTATGTTTTGAATATTTTCAATAAAAAGATCAAGTAAATACTGCAAATGAACTGTAAGTAGAACAACGATTGCAACTATGGATTCAAATTTTTAGCCGTACACTTTCATAAAGTATTAAGAGGATACGAGTCAATTTTTCCCTGTAATTTCCTGAAAGAGCTACCCCAACTTTACCAATTACAGAACAATTTAGAAATCTAGTAATATTTTTTTAGATGTTTTCTGAAAATCTAGAATAATGATTAAGCAGATAAAAAGAAAGTCCAAAACTAATCAAGTAATAAATGTCATGTCACTCTAATGTCATGGAGCCTACTGCTTATCTTAATAAGATAAAGGAGACAGATCATTTCCAGTAGAGAAAAAGCATGATTCTGCATAACCAGAAAACCACTTCCTAAAGTGTTTCCAATAATGCATTAATTTTTTTTGGTAAAAAGACGTAGACTTGCAAGTTGTACACTCGATGATATAAAATCTTTCACATTAAGAAGCTGTCCCATCTGAAAACGTATAATACAGGTAATGGACCGTATTAAAGGACCTATTTTTGAAACCCAAGCTTCCAAATCCAACCAAATGGATCCTAAAGTAAATATGTCGCAATATAAAAATATCCGAAATTGAGAAAATGAAATGAATACCTACTTTTTGATTTCTTGTAATATGTGGATATAGAATTGATCTCGTGCTCTCAGTAGGCAAGAGTTATCTTGCCCACCCCATGATGTGGCGTTGTCACGTCAACGGTAGACATTTGTTATCTTGCACACTGTGAAAAGAAGAGCAGCTCTGTATATAGATATATACATATAGAGGCAACATAATTTTAGTGAGAAGTGATTAAAATATTTGTTAATAGTGCATAGATTAGAAATTGGATTTTGCCACTTTGTCAAGAAGAAATGTAACACATGTAATGACATAATTCGAGGTGACGGTAAATAATTTGATGGAAAAACTAATTGTGTTTAAAATAGTCAA
Source organism: Fraxinus excelsior (assembly GCA_019097785.1). Lineage (NCBI taxonomy): Eukaryota > Viridiplantae > Streptophyta > Magnoliopsida > Lamiales > Oleaceae > Fraxinus > Fraxinus excelsior. The sequence goes on from CM032623.1 coordinate 35,259,496, forward strand.
ATAATGTAATGTTATATAACATTGTGTTAAAGATTTGTCAATAATTATGTCACTGTAACTAATTGTTAGAAATTTAGACAAGTTAATTTAAGTGGGAGTCACGTGAAAGTCAAGGAACTCAAAAAAATTACAATGTAGTTTTATAGGAGTACTTATAGGCAACTTCTGCTAACTTCTTTATGTTTTTGACTGGCGAGGCAGTGGAGATATGCAATAGTTTTGGCACTGTTTCAAAAAAGTTAAAACTACTTCATGAGTACTCAAATATAGGCAAGAAAATTTTGAGGAACATAACCACAAAGCAAGTGCAACAATAATGTCTGGAGAGCCAAAAATAGGGCATTCTGTGGCAAAGTAAGGCATTGACTATTTACCTTCACGACTTAGAAAACGGAGTTGCATCCATAAGTTGCAAACGAACATGGAAATATGAATATCCGTCAGCCTAATGACTTGGCAGCAGATAATTGTTACTTCAATAAACATCTCAAAGTATGATAATAATAAAAACCACAAGGAAGAAGACATGTCAAAGTAAAAACAGCCAATTGGAGTTGACATTGTTATATATATATTGTGTGTGTGTGTGTACCGTCAAATTAAGAATTAGTTAGCACTTAATATATATCAGTCAGCGAGAACAAAGGCTCGTGCTACTCTCTGTGTCATTAATGCAAAATTATTTGACCAATTTCTACTACATATCTGAATCCATTACCCGATCAATAAAGGCCTAACGTTTTCAAACCATCAACTAGTAGAGCTAACAAAACAACATCAACTAGTAGAGCTAGAAGCATGAGATGAATATAAATAGTTTATTGCTAGACAGATATTTATTTAATTATTCTTTTTCTTCTTCCATTTTCTGGGGTTGGACAATTGATTTATAACATGTTTGGGGAAATCCAGATATATTAGTTCACATTATGAGTAAATAACTGTTATGTATGAGAAAACAAGGAACATATTATAATTGTTAGTAAGCTTCATTAATGGAAAGTATTGATCTTTGATAATGACATACATCATGATGCCACTGAAAGAAGGGAAGATCAAAATCATTAATAATACTAATTTAAAAGAACCTTTTACCATTATGTTACTGGAATTTCCCAAAAACCAAAATCTGTAGTGGAATCCAGTTTGGTGGGATGTCCATTGTGTCATTTCCCAACTTTGGAAACAGAAGAAATCTCCTCCATTTTTAGTTTTGGGCCTAAAACTAAACTTATTTTAGATTGTGAGAAAGGGGCTGCACATCCCTAGTATCAAAAAAATGAAAAGATTTCACCTTTTCCTGTGTTTGATGGACCTATTCAAGACTATTGTTTTACAAGTTTTGAAGGAGTTAGATAGGCCCATGAAATAAGCAACAAAATCCAATTCAATAAGTTGGTCAAAAACTAATAACCTGGGGAAAAGTTGTGAACAACTAACATTAATAGGCAATTGTTGGAACAAATAAAAAGGCTTACTTAGAGTGTGTTTGGTGCATATTAAAATGAGAGAATGAATTTTTTTTTGAAATGATGTGATGAAGAATATGTGGTTGAAAAGAAGGAAAAGTTATTGATGTGATGGAAAATATTATTTTATTGAAGAATGTGTGGTTGAAAATGAGTATAAGAATGATAACGAGAAAAAATAATGTGGGTCAAATAGGGGCTTAATTTACAACTTCCCACCTCTCCAGGTTTGGAGAGGGAAGAGTTCGATATCCATACTATCCTTGCAAGTGGAAATGTTGTTCCCACAACTCAAACCCATGACCTCCAGGCTGAGTCTAAATAATTCATCCAATCCATTCCCTCTTAACCAAAAATAATGAAACTGGTGTATGCCGTATGTTGCGCATGCAAATGATAGAGGGAGTCAGACAGGAGGAAGAATTTGGGAAAAGCAGAGGAGCTAAAGAACAAAGCTATGTTTAACCATTAGCTGAAATATAAAGTACATTGTTTTCTTTCCACTCAAATTATGGGAGCAGATTCCAGTTGTACGTGCACAAAGCCGATGCAACGTATAATTAACAAAAGTAGATTAACTGAGAATCTATTTTTTAGCGGAGATTTTGGTGGAGTACCTGGAGCGCAATGATATTTCTTCGGGGTTTTGGAACCATCTGTTATACATATAACTGTTATTCTTTGCCCCTATTTCCTGCGTGATTCCACTGGAATGAAACAACATGAAATATCAATAAATTACGCAGCTTACTGCAGCGATGCAGGCTTTGTGACTTCTTTTACATTTGAATGACAGGTGGATCTATGTGCAAACCAAGTCTCTAGCTGTAGGAAGCTAACTGTGACTAACTGCAGTTAATACATTTCATTGAACCAATATAAAGAGCAGTCATATCAAAATTAAGCTCACTAAAGTAAGTGGCCAAGATTTTCTTTGGCTATCGTTGGATTCCAGGGAAAGAACAAATTTTCAGAATGGTACAAATTTTATGCACCTACTGGTGTTAATCATGATATTATAAATAATAAAATTGCAACATATTAAGTGAGAGAAAAACTTAGCTTCATTATCCAACATTGTAAATACAAGTAATTTGAGATAAAACAGCAGGAAAATGATGAAACATAAAACAAATTCCCATTGATGTCATTTTAGTGAATTATTGGTTGCATTCAAGACATATAAGCCAAAATTAGATCAATAGAAACATACCAGAACACATTAGCAAAAGAGAAGCATGCATCAAACGGATAGCTCTTGCAACTTCCTCCTAGAAACACAGTTTAAAGGGAAATTTATTACCCAAATATTTGCAAGATACACGTACATATACATCTCTACATATATACATCCATACACAGGCACAAATACAACATGTATGTGTACTCACACAAAATCATGTGAAAACACACATTTGCCACCTGAATACACATGTAGATGCAAAATGGTATAAGAAAGGAAATATATAGAACTGAATATCTACTTGTGCAATTGAAAATCTATAGAACTTCCCCTGACTACAACAAACCTGGGGATCGTGACCCTTAGCAGAAACATACCACCCACATGGATTTGAGGAAGAAATTACTCAGCTGCATACCAAAGAAGAACCATATGCTCAAGGAGTTATATGATGTTCATATTTACAGATAATGGATCCACATTACATCACGAAAGAATTAATAACTTATGTTCACCTAGAAATTCTCATTTCTATGACTGCTCTAGTTACTGCAAGTCTGCAACATCAAAGATCTCTGAAAGAGCCATCTTGTCCTTAACACTATCCTATTCAGATATGCAATGTGTGTATAACGTTTTGGATTCTGTACTAATAGCGAATGAATACATTGACTCAAGACTGTGTTTAGGGGTTCCAGGGATGTTTTGCAAACTTGATATTCAGAAAGCTTATGATCACGTGAACAGGGGGTTCCTTCTATATATGCTTAGGCGATGTGGATTTAGGGATAAGTGATGTAAGTGGATTCAATTTTGTATTTCTACTTTTTCATTCTCAGTTTTGGTTAATGGTACCCCCGATGGTTATTTTCAGAGTAGCAGAGGTTTGAGGCAAGGGGATCCATTGTCTCCATTGCTGTTTGTTATTGTAATGGAGGCCTTCAATAGGATGCTCGAGAAAGCGAGGTGGGAGAATTTGATAAAGGGATTTACAGTTGGTCAATTGCAGGTGTCCCACTTGTTATTTACAGATGACACACTGATTTTATGTGATGCAGATGAGGAGCAATTCAGGAACTCACGCCTTGTGCTCCTGTGCTTTAAAGCGGTGTCTGGATTGAAGATAAATCTGGGAAAATCTAAGGTTATTCTAGTAGGGAAGGTCACTAACGTGGATGAACTAGCTGTTATATTGGGTTGTCAGGTTGCGCAGTTGCCCGTGTCATATCTAGGGCTCCCTTTAGGGGCGGTTTAAAAGTATTAATATTTGGAATGCTATTGTGGAAAAGGTGGAGAGGAGGTTAGTAGGGTGGAAGCGTATGTATATCTCGAAGAGAGACCGTCTTACTCTCGTTAAATCTACTCTATCAAATCTCCTTACTTATTTTTTGTCATTGTTTTCTATTCTTGTTGCAGTGGCAAATAGATTAGAAAGGATTCAAAGAGATTTTCTTTGGGCAGGGTTGGGAAGGGAGATGAAACTTCATTTAGTTAATTGGGGTGTTGTTTGTTCTCCTATGAGGATGGAAGGTCTCGGATTGAGGAGCCTTATTTTGTTTAACAATGCATTATTGGGCAACTGGTTGTGGCGGTTTAGAGTGGAGAGGGAGAGCGAGAGCGAGAGTTTCTGAAGAGAAATCATAGGGGCGAAGTATGGTGTGATGGAGAGGGGCTAGTGCTCGGGTGATGGTCATGGTTCTTTTAGGGTGAGTTTGTGGAGGTATATTTGACGAGGATGGAGCGACCTTCGGGATAGTTTGACTTTTGTGGTAGGGAATGATAATAATATCAGATTTTAGGATGATTGTTGGTGTGGAGATCAACCACTAAAGGTGGGGTTTCCTTCCTTGCATCATATTACTATGGTGAATGATGTCTTTCACAATGAGAGTTACAATTGGAATATTACTTTTCAGAGGGGTTTGCAGGATTGAGAATTGAATTATGCACTGTTTTTAACTTATTTGTATGAGGTGCAAATTCGGGTAGAAAGAGTGATCATAGCAGATGGAGGTTGGCACGGAATGGTATTTTTTCAGTTCGCTCTTATTTTAGATCCCTTTTGGGACCAGTACAGAGTTCATTCCCTTGGAAGATGGCGTGGCAATGCAAAATGCCTCTACGGATGGCATTTTTATTGTGGATGGTTGTGAGGAGACGAGCATTAACAATGGATAATCTTCAAAGAAAAGGTTTTTATGTTACTGAGTGGTGTTATATGTGTAGAAGTGATGAGGAGACGCATGACCACTTATTCATTCATTGTAACGGTGTTCGTTGGCTATGGAAAGTATTCTGGGTTCTTAACGTATAGATTGGATATTGCCTAAACGAATAGAGGACATGTTGCGGGCATGGAGGAGAAAACTTCGTGATAAGGATAGCAAGCTTGTATGGAATCTTATTCCCGGATGCATTGTATGGTGTTTGTGGAGATAAAGGAACGACCGATGTTTTAAAGACCAAACACGAACCACAAAGCAGATTAGAGAATTATTTTATATGACTTCGTATACTTGGTTTAATGTCGCAACTAGTAATCCTATAGGAGGACTGCTTAATTTCATATATTTTCTTGTTTAAATTGATAATACACTTCCTGTGTATTCTTTTTTTATTAATAAAATTATTTGATTACCTACATAAAAAAAAAAAAAAAAAAGAATACGAATAAAACATCCAAAATTTATAGTACAAAGCAAAAATCCACTGCAAGTATTTCAGGTATATTACAATAACAATTCATTTAAGAAATTACAAGACTCTGTTACAGAAAGCAAGAAAAAGAGAAATAGCATTATGTGGAGCAAGTAATTGATTGATAATAACCACCAGCCAGGTGCATCTAGAGATCCAACATTTCAACTAATAAAAGAGTTTTTGCAAGAAAGGACATGAACCACTAATGAAGTTTAAGATATTTTGCAACTATTTGAGTGTAATAAGATTGCTCTTCGCCTAGAACAAAATTTTACTTGGTGCACCACCTGGATGTTCATTTAAATTGGAATTACACGGGGGAAAAGATTACTTAACTCTGATTCCAAATACTATGGGAGCTAAGAATGTACTAAACATCGGTTCACATGTACCCATCTATATAGTCAAAACCCTACTGGCAACCTCTAATTTAACTCTGGAAAATATCTAGCTTGAATTCCAGCATTACACAAGCTGATCATCCATGACAACTACCTTAAGTAGGCAGGAACTAGCAAAGCATAAACAGGAGGAGGAAAAAAATACATTTTTTATGTTCTGGTGAAAATATACCTCAGCCGGTCTCATTTAACTTGAACGTTTGCCGAGCCAATGAGGACTACCACATTCTCCAAGAAGACACATCACTTATACATAGATTCCAATAACGTCACCTTTTAACCTATAATTTCCAGTCGAGAAAACACAAAGTATTCTTATATTCACATATGACCCTACATTGAAAAATAATACGCAACATATAACTAACAGACAAGTTATTAGAATTACCTGGGCACGCAGTGGCCAGTATTACTCCAGGAAGCATGCCCCACTTCCAACATCAACAACACTCATACTTTCCAAAGATTTGCTACAATGAGAAAGATAAGAGCTACGAATGGGATCAATGATTGCCAAAGAATCCTCCACATGCCTTTCCATCATTTCATTTTCTTCTTTCACAGCTGTAAGATTCATCTTCTAATCCACCCAACAACAACAAAAAAAACTTAAATTAAATTAAATTAAAAAAATCAATAAACAACGTAACCCAAGCCCAATACAATTGAACGCGTGAAATGTAGTGTAGTACGTATATTACTTGGTACCATTGGAAAAGGCAGTCAATGTAGACATGAATTTGATTTTTTGGTGACAGGTTAAGAATGTGGTCCGTGGACGCCACCTCCGGCAGCGGCGGGGGCGGAGGAAAGTGGGCCTGTGGTTTTATGGATTGAAATTGGGTTGATTTTTAAGTGATGATGATTATGGAATTGGAATGTGTTTGATGAATGTTGCCAAGGAGATTGAAAGCCGCTCGGCTGCTGAGGGAAATTAGCAAATTTGGCGCCTTTAGGTGCGTCTAATTTGCTTTGTTTTTTTTTTTTTTATGAAAAATGTTATTTTTGTATTCAAGTTTTTTTTCTATTAAAAATATTTTTCAATGTAATTATATCTTTTCTCAAAAACAAGAAAAACATACTTGTATTAATTAATAATTTTTATTTTTATTTTTATTTTTAAGACAATTCACTATCTTTCTCTCTTTCATCTACTATTGTCTCTCCTCTACCTACAATAAAAAATTGAAAAATATAATATTTTCTAAATTGAAAATTAAATCAATCGAACACATTTAATTAATAATTTATTTCCGTGTAAATTTCATGCTCACAATTAAATATATTCTTATTGTTTGTAGTTTTGGTAGGAGAAAATTGTACTATTATTAAATTAGCACATTGCTTTACATACTTTAGCCCTGTTTGATAATCATTATTTGAAAACTATTTTCTTTATATAATTATTTTCAACTAAACATCCACATAATAAAATATTTTACACGTAAATCCAAAATTTTTCTCTACTTTTTAACCACGCATTCTTCTAAATATTATTGTTCAAAATATTGTTTTTCCTCGAATAATGATTTTCAAACAAGGGCTTAAAATAATACGTCTTCAGTATTTTCTCATTGATGCATAATCAATAGGCTAATTTTTTGTAATTCACGCAACCTCTAATTTTGCAACAATATTGAGTGCAATTTTGTTCTTTGAATTGGGCTCGTGTTCTGAAATTTAAAATGAGACATGTTTTTATAAGATCGCACGAATATTTTTTTAAAAAATTTAATGTTTTTATCGTTGGTACTCTTTATTCTTAAATATGATATAAAGAATGCAAATTCTATATTGCATTTGCAAACACGACTTTTCTTGGAAGCTTAATAGGTTGTTTGACAATATCTACTCCTCCCACAATCATTAGATTTGTAGAAGACATATCTCACTCTTACTAGGATTTGGAATATTGGTTGTCATTGATATTCAACCCCCTATGTGTATCGATTCCTTGGGATCGAAATGAAGAGCCTTGGTGGTAAATTCCGAGACTTCTTTTGTGTGGATTTCACTCAAATTATACCCGTGTTTGTCAACCATTAATCTAAAACTATTTTTTAGAAATAGCAATTAGAACTGTGAAAATCGAAAACCGCAGTTAACCGAATCGAATGGGGCGAAAAAAACCGAACTGATGGTGCAATTGGGCGGTTATGATTTTGATTTTAATAAACCGCTTCATTTAGGGGCGAGTATGATATTTAGCTATGGTGCACCGAACCGAACCGATTACCCGTTAAAAAAAAAAAAAAAAAAATTGGACAATTGGACTTTTCATTATTATTTCTCAAAATTAATTGGGCAATTTTTTTTGGGCTTCCCAAAATTCTGGCCCAATTAATATTAACTAAACCTTAACCCAATAACCCAGGCCCCATCCCAGTAGCCCAATTCAATGTCAATATACCCTACACGTAATTAAAACACTTACCCATGTAATTACACTCTTCAGAAGACCATGCCACTTCTCTTGAATCTTCCACTCAAATTCGTCGCCGACGGACGACCTCGCTAGTTTCGCCCTCATAGGTTGTCGCCTGAGTTGAAGTTAAAGCCAAAGAAATTACTTGTTCCAAGAAAGAAATGGTAGAAGACCCAGTTGATCCTACTGCACAAAATGTTTCTTTGTTGCTTTCTTAATTTATTTACTGATTTCTCGATATCATAATTTATTTGTAGATTAATTCTATGGTTTTTCTTATTGTAAGAATTCTTTTATATTCTTCTCTCCATTGTTATCAATTAGTGATTTCATCATTGGAGATTGGTCAAGTCATGTGAACTTCATTTCCAGGAATGCCTTTAGTTTGTGACTAAATTTAGTATATATATTTATCTCCTGCTTTCTGCTTAGGCTACTAAATCGATAATTTGGTTGCGTCTAAATCTTGTTCATGGGTGTAGTTATGTGCAATGGTATCTTGTTTATGATCTTGCCTGCAGCTGCAGTTATTGAACTCCAGCATTTAAATGTTAATTTGCAGATATCAACTTTTGTGACCTCTATATTCTGTTATATCACCCGAATGAAATCTGTGTGGTTATGCTAAAATTTTCTGAATATTGCGTTTTTTTTTTTTTTGCTTTTCTTGAATAAAGAATTAGATTCGTTATGACTTAATTCTATTAGATTCTGCATTTTCCCGCACAGTTTCACTAAAATTATTGTGATTTTTATTGGTTTTTTTTCATAATTTTTTTTTTCTCAATTTGACGTTTGAAGTTTGGACTTATAAAAAATAATTCATTTTCGTGGTTATTAACCGAACCGAACTGAACTGACTTACGTGGTTATGGTGCAGTTATGGTATGACCAAAAATCTAGTAGTGCGGTTATGGTTTGACCGAACCGACCCCGAATCGAACCATTGCTATCCCTACTCTTTTTGCTACAATAAGATTCTTCATCACACATTCACCCAATAAAATATTCTACACACAAACCAATAAACTTACTTTAAATTTCAATCACACATTTTTCAAAAAATACTATTTAAAACTCCATTTTTTTCCCAATAATGGGAGACAAACAAACTCTATAATAGATCTATAGGTGTTGCTAAGTAGAGTCGATATTTTAATTGAAATTGAACATTTGAACCAAAGTCGAATTTGGTTCCCTAAAAATATTAGGAACCGAAATCGAGAACGAATTGGGTCCCAAACAATTCTTGGTTCTTGAATCGGAATAGTGAATACCCATTTTTTATAATTTATAGACCGAGCACCAAAATATAAAAGTTATTAACTTAAACACTAAACAAATTGCAGGTTACAAATAAAAATTTGCCCAACTCAACATTAAAATAATAATAATAAAATCTTGCTACATGTACACTAACTTTGATATCATGGAAGACATTCTTGTGAGTTGACAATTTTTATATATTGATTTTAACAACACTTTAAACAATCAATGACACGGATTTTGACAACTCGCACAATATCGACAACAATGTCATCTAAGAATTTACATCTAGATTAATTCTAAAAATATATCCCTAACAATATAAAAGAGGCTAATTTTTCCGGACATGTGTCATAATTCCTTATCGTCAACCATTACGACATCGTTTGAGATTTTCCCATTTCTTTTCATTTGCCCATTTTCATTTCATTTCTCAAACCCTCAATTTTCTTTTTCAAAATTCGGCAATGAAACCATCAAACTGAAGCAGGTCGAAGCGACAAGACTCGAGAGCAGCTCTCCGAAACCTTTGAGCATCCCTTTCACTTTTCCTCCAACCATCTTGGAGATTTGAGTTCCCGAAACCTTTTCACATGCATCCATACCGCTCCTCATCATTCATCAATCCAGCACCATTAATTGTACCGAGTTGCCGTGTCTATGGTTTCCCTTTCGACTTATTCCGAACAGAAACTCCGGAGAGTAACATCTCGGGTTTGTATTAGATTCCTCCCCCTTCTTCTAATTCCAAATCCAATTTCAAAATCCCACAAAATAATCTAGTTTATTTTTTTATGTTTATTTCGAATGATTGATAATTTGTATTATTAGTTAGTTTTGCTCAAATTTTAGAACATCACAGGAAAAAGTTGTTCAATTCATCATTTTCTTAAATCTCCCTTCCCCCGGAAAAAAAAAATCATATTATTTTGTTGAATTTTGTTATCATCGTTGGAAGAAGTCCAATAATGGTTTGAGGGAGTTTTGCATGCAAGTCATATATATAATTGAATTAGATTTGACCATAACCCTTATACAGTTCCTCATACCATTCATCATCCTCACAAAACTTCATGTATTACTTATAACGTAAAACTCATTTATTCTTTATATTTTCAATATATTTCCTTTTCTTTCTCTCTCTTTATTCAAACCACTTTAAATCGTTCGTTTCGTTTTTGGTTTTTAGTTCTGTTTATTAGTCTTTTGATAAGAAGGATTTATATCTTACAATGTAAGACAAAAAGTAGTTTGATTTTATTTATTTATTTCCTTTTTGTGTTTTCTTTAGTAATTGAGGATCTGTTTTTGACTTTGGATAGCTGGAGGAGGTTATTGTGCTACAAGCAGTTAATTATACAAAACAATGTAAGTTGCCTTTTCTCTTTTTATTATTTTTATTTTTCCTAACGTTCGGAACTAAGGTGTTTTACTATTTGTAATACAAAAACCATATATAAGCAAAACATCAGAATGACATGGGATTGAAATAAAGAAAGTTTACCTGGTTTATGTATTTTTACCTACTCCATAACTGTTGTGAAAATGAGAAGGAAAAAGTTCTTTTTTTTCCCTTTTGTTCAAGAATGAATCTTATTGGAACTGTCCATATCCGATTCATCCTTCAGAACCCTATCACACCCCGGATTTGATGAAATATGATGAATTCCCCGACCTTCCATTGAAAAATAGAACTGACCCCTTGTTATGAAATAATCCATTGAACAAGGGTTAGTATTTGTTCTATTCGTTCATAGGAGTGTATTTATGTTTTTGCTTTACGAATATGATATTTTTTGGGCATATCTAATGTGCTCTTAAGAGAAGGAATTTGTCAATTTTTTGGGCATCAAAGGGCGTGGAAACACATAAGAACTTTTGAATGGAAATGGAAAGAGGTTTGAAAATAATTGCTTAAACTTTCTATTTATTTTCCTGACTCTTAAAGATTTTTCTTTTGTAGTTTCATACAACATTATATAAAGGGAGACTAAATTTCCAATTTGCAGTTTTCAGTTGGCTTCTGATTGAGAAGCTTTGTTATGAGACTCGTCGTCTGTCTTTTTTTTTTTTTTTTAAAATTTGAGTTGATGTAATTGGTTGTTTCTGATAAATAATTTTCCCTTTTATTTCTGACTTCTTTTTTGTTTATTTGTGTATTTTTCATTGGAACTTTCAAGTTTTCTATTGGAGAAATTTTGCTAAATAAAATTTAATTAGTGTTGTCTCCAAAAATAAAAATAAAAATTAGTCAACGCTATTACGTAGCCAACTATACTACGGCACATGTATTGCACACGCGTCTCACAAATATAAAATTATAAACCTAAAGTATTAAACACTCTTGAGCCTATACTATGTCTAAATCCTAAAAAATAAAATTGCAACAGCCATAGTCTCACCGCTGCCTCCTATCCTACGCCTATGCCTCTCGTTGGTGTTGGACCTGCTATCACGTTAGTGACTTTTGTATCGCTAAACTGATTGTTATATTTGAGAGGTTAATACCTATCAATATTCGTAATTTGGGCTTTCTATGGGCCTGGTTGAGATCCATTATTTGACAAAAATGCATTTTGGAATAGTGATTTGATAGATAAATGTATTTTGACGATAATAGGAATAAAACAATGGCCATGAATCAAAGCATTTAAGTTAAGGATTTTTTTTCGCGCACACGTGAGTGATTTTTTCATTTGATTTTCAATCTGCTTTTTCCGGCTTAATCTTTTATTTTGTTGGCACGTTCCAGTCATTCTGTTTATAGAAATGGTGCAAATCTGGAGCTGGTTTTTAATGTTGTCGTTCCTCTCTTCACCTCACTCTCGTTTCCCTAGTATGAATCTTGAGTCATCAAAGCCCTTCTGATTCTGCGTGGCTCAATCGCCCTATGCTATTGTCCCTTCCTTTTTGGTGCTTGATTCTTGAGGCTAGGAAGACAAAATAAGAGTTTTTGCCCTCAATCAGCTTTCAGATCTAAGTACAGGGCGAAAAGTGAGCTTTGATAATCCTAAATACTTCTTCGAGTAAACTTGTGATCTATAGATAGCAAAGAAGCCTACCATTACTTTTTGTGAAAATTGACTTTCCTACTTCCAGGTTTGAGGTTCGGTGTTTATAAAATGTCGTCTATAGAAGAAAAATAGTTTTATCTATCTATTACAGCCAACTGTGATAAGATGAAATAAAATTAGTGGCATTTTTTCAAACGGCCAAGCAATGTATGTACCAGGACTGCGTCTTGAGGGGTCAAGGCGTAGTCCCAGGATTAGTCGTCGAAGGTGTCCACCTAGGTATCAAAAAAAAATTGGGGTGTGTCTTGACAGCATGGCTATTATGACATATGTACGAGAAAGTGTCGACTGAACAAGTGAGATTACTACTTGGTCGTCCTTATCGGAAAATATTAGGGTCAACTGATGAAATAGTACTTCCTTTTGTCTCTTAGTTAGTTCTCAACATGGCACAAAGGTTAGTCTGCCGATCAACTTTTGTTGCTAATTGTTAAACCAAATATTATCTTGAATTGTGCATATTGAAATTATATACAAAACTTTGTCTAATACTTCTAAGTTATAGAACTAGTATAAATTATCCTTGAAACATTTAATTATTTTTAATTGTATTAAGATGTAAAGATTGTAATATTTTTTTGAAACAATATAGGAGACACACTCATACCTTCTCTATTTGGAGAGTAGGTACATGTATTCTTTGATAACTTTTTGAAGCATATATCATTTAAAATGAGATTGATGTACCTAAAAAGGCCCGTGTGATGAATTTTTCTATAATTATTTGTAAGTAATTTTTTCAAAATACATTATAAGAATACATATTGACACGTTACATATAGAGCTCGCATGATGAAGTTTAAATTATAATCATATATATTGATTTATATTTGTTCATAAGCAGTATTATTTTTAGAATATATATTGTACATGAATTATATATATTATTATTTAATTTAATAAAATATTTATAGGTACAATTAATCAAATGATTCAAAGGGATCATGTTATGATATTATTTTGAATTATTGTAATGATTTATATATCATATTAACATAGCATTCTATCATATAGCATGTTCATAATTTAATTATAAAATTTTGAAGGTAGACAATATTTTAATCTATGTTCTAAAAAGTGCGCCTAAGAGCGAAGTGTGATGAAAACGTTTCGCCTTGAGTTTAAACGAAAATTAAGCGGTCAACGTTGTTGTTGACCACTTAACGCTCGCCTAGGCGTGCCTAGCCTAAGCGGAAATTAAGCTATCAACGTTGTCGTTGACCGCTTAATGCTAGCCTAGGCGTGTCTAGGCGCGCTTAGGCGAGCTTCAGGTCCAGATTTTAAGAACGCTTATTTTTTTCTTTTTTCTTTTTAAATAAAACTCATAGTCCAGACTCAGTAGCCTATTATCCTTTCAAACTTCAAAAACTCCAGACTCCAGAGAACTGAAAAGATGGAAGAACGGAAAAAAATAATACTTTAAAATGAATTGGAGTCCGATGAAGACTTAGATTAGATAAGACAAGATTTAAACTACAAGTTATCTACGTTATGTAATTATAATTTTAAAATTTATCTTTATGTAGGAATTGTTAAGTAAATATAGTATTTTATAATTTTAAATGTTTTGTATGTATTATTGAATTATTAATTTTTTTTAAAATGATTAAAAATTAAAATTAGAATTAAAAAAACGTTTTTCTACTCCTAAGCTTCGCCTAGGCTTGTAAAGCTTGAAATTGGGCATTCACGTCTAGCCACGTTTTACGCTTTTTAGAACACTGGTTTTAATAAACTAACATATACTATTTTCTTTAGTTAACTTTTATTTAACATCTTGTTTTAGTTTTTGTATTTATAAGTTTTAATTTTTTTTTTTGATAAGTTTGTTAATATTTGAATT